>JAQIWA010000148.1:0-46783 GCA_034693305.1 Eueremaeus valkanovi | reverse complement strand
GTGTTAATTTAATAGAATTAAGCCGAAATTCGGTCAATTTCGGTTAAAATCGGACAAAAATGGCGGCTAATTTTCGGTTTAGCGGCCATTTTTTCCGATATTTTGCCAAAAGTCTTGGGGGGGTATGTTTTATGCAAAAAACATAGGTTTGCTTTTCGAAAACCTAGGGGGGGTATTTTGCCAATTTTAAAACCTAGGGGGAGTATTTTGGCTATACACCCCCTTTGGCCATCCCTACTATTAATAATTCTTTAAAAAACACTGTTTTTACCTATTTTTCATTAAGCTTGTTGATTCAAGTTAAAATATCTTAGAAATCGATGATTTTTAAACAAGATTAAATATTCCAGTTTTAAATTTTGTCTAATAGATGTAACATTGTCTTAACTGCCGTTTTACCGATAGTACAGGTTTACGATAACATATTGTAAATTAACAATTACTGTATTACGTGGTCAGTACAGCACAGTTGAGATTTTGCTTATATCACAGTTTTCAATGTGCTTTCATTGTGTAATTTACTGTATATTCTATAGACTTTTCATAAACTCCATAAATATTTTCCAAAAATTAAACCAGTTCGATATTTTTAAATATACTCTGCCCTGGTTCAATCCTAATTCAATGATTAGCTGATATTTGTGATTCAGATTTAATTTGATTTGATCCACAACAAAAATGTAATAATAGACTCAATTATATATTTTATTATACAATTTATATATGGCTTAAAATAAAAGTAAAATATATTATGCAATAAATGCTTCATTTTATTCATGATTTTACATATCCTTCGAAACCTTCAATCGTTTTGGAGGCAATGCATCAACTCTTCAATTACAGTAAAGTGTTGTCCAAAACGCATGTCTTATTTCAATGCGAAAATGAAAATCATTGAAAATTCGTGAAGAAGTGAACATTCGGTTAATTCAATACTTCATTGAATTGATATTTAATTATTTTCATTAATCAGATATTTTTAATATTAAATTATATACCGATTACTTAATATTAAAATCAATTGTTATTATCAATAATGTTAATATAGATTGAATGGTCAATCAAAAGATTCATCTGGGTAGTTACTTTTGATTAAAGATTATTTTAATTAAACCGATTGATATTAAGGCTAACGATTTTTTCTCAGATGATTATGAGATAATTGGCATTTATATGAATGAAATGATTAGATTCAATGACATCCCAAACAAAATCTTTTAATCATTAATTATTTATAAGTGAATATCAAATGAATTCATTAATTAGGGATTCCTTTGAAAAATCTTAATTTTAAATCTAATTAAACGGTTTCGCATTGAATGCATATATAGTTGAATATTGTATTGAAGATTGGATTCAAACGAGTCAAATGATTTCAATGTTTAACCGATTAAATAAATTAATTAAAAATTAATAATTTAATAAGAGTTAAGACTGAACGAAAAAAAAGTTAGTTGGTCATATGATGAAATACACGTAGAAATAAAATGAAATAACAATTGACACATAGATGGCATACGTTGTATAATATAGTATTACAAACAAATAATTTTTAATCCAGGACTTGGATTAAATAATCAGCACTGGATCATTAAGTTAAAACTATAACTATTGAATAAAACTACTTTTTATCTTGATAAATTATCATAAATATCAATTGAATCGAAAATTAGTCATTTATATACAGTTCAATTGAATCAATTCATTTCTGATATAAGTCTAGAATTCATATAAAAAACTTCTAAAACTTTTAGCATTTTTTATAAAAATGTATTTTATTGGCAGTTATAGTAAGACAAGAAATTATTTTAATTATAATTTATAATACAATCAAACAGTTCATCAGTCAATCAGTCAACTCATTGATTAACAAAACAACAAATATTTTAAGAATTAAAAAATAAATACAATATTTTATAATACATTGAATAATAATAAAGAGTTTCTAAAAGATTATCAGAATATTCAATATTCAGGCATAGAATCTGTTACTGACTCATAGACTGTCGTATGGCTGCAAAAGAAAAAATAAATTAATTAATTCTTTACATATAATATAATCACAATTTATGAAAAAAAATTTATTTTAAGAACTAATATATTTAAAAGAAATTATTATTCATTTATATAATTATTTTATGTTTTCTTTCTTTCAGTATATTATAGTCTTCTCACAGATAACGGCTCTCTCTCTGTCACTACGTTTTGAACAATTATTTTTTGTTTGTCTTTCATTTTCAAACGAATTCTTGATTTATATTCACTAATAATATAAATCGCAATTCTTATGCCTTAATGTAATGGCAGTCGTCTTCTGTTCCCTTTGTTGCTGTTCTGCAACAAATTTGCCGAAGTTTTGCAGAGATATGGCTCTCTTGCCATCTATTATGGTTGTGCCGACATCACTGTCTTCCTCTTCATCTCCTCTCTGATAGCCATCATTAGTGAAGCCCTCGATATTGGTCTCTATGTCTGCAGTAGTAGTGACTGTTTCACCACAAGAAGTGGTAGTGTTTTGTTCATCAATTTTCTCGAGTGTCGTCGAAGTGGAGGCATCGCTCTTAGTCTTAGAGACCACTGCATTCAGACGCATACCTGTGCTGTTTCGACTTTGTAAGGCCTGAACACAACAAGTCGATTCCGTATCGCCTGAACCTAACAATCAGATTAAACCAACATTTGTTTGAATAGAAATTCAATTATTGATCAATGTTTGGGCAATTACTTGAATTGGAAAGTGTCGTATGCGGACAGTTGTGGGGGCCTAAGGGGGCGCCGATCAGATGAGCGTCATTACCTACAAAATAACGATATGGTGTGTCGTAATCGACCTCTAATATGGTTGAAAACTTGTTGGGAAATAGTGTGTCAACTATAGTGACGAGTGCGCCGACCAATACGGATGTCACGCCTAATACGAGAATTACGGGAATAAGGATTCAAATCATTATTACATTAGTTTTGCCAATAAATAGAAATTCAATTAATTGATATCAAGGCGTATAATAAGATCGATCTATTCATGTCAGTCATGTAAGACACGATCATTTATATAATTTCAAATATTTAACTGTAATATCGTTTCCTTTATTTTTCTTATTCTTTTACGGAATTCAAAAAAATCTTTGCATTAAATCATTTGTTTGTAAGCGTAGCTGAAATTTGCATAAGTTTTCTAATACTTGTACTGATTTCAGGTTTTATTATAATTAAAGTAAAGGTTTATTACTTATGATTACGTATTGGAAATAAAATATATTTGAATTATTGTTATTATTATTTTTTTTCTTTACTCAACAATTCTTATCAGATGTATTGTCAAAATATAATTTAAATGTGTTTTTATTATTATTTTATATTCTTTGCTAAATCTTAAGCTCCTTTTCTTCCAATTATTTTTCTCTTTTTTTCTATTGGGGAAAACAGCGATTTGAGCCTGGCTCAAACTATAACACAATTAGTAATAAATCAAATATTTTTACACATATTTTATGATATTATTTACGAGAAATGAATTTCCATTTCATTTATGATAATATTTATTATCATTTGAATTGAAAGAAAAAATAATTATTATTTTGATTGTCTCTGTATTCGTATTGATTGAGTCGACAGGAGTTTTACTATTGTATTCGAGACCTATTGTACGCCTACATAAATAACCAAGGCATCAACTCGAAGCCAATAACCTTTAATTTTTTAACACATCTCTAAAACCAATTCAAACTTGTTTTCTGAGACATTCAATGGGTTTTTCAATATTAATAAATTTAGTGAACATATAAGTAGTGGAAAAATATTTTTACATTTGTCTTCACTGAATAGTTATGTCATTTATATATTATATTCACAAATATCTTCGCAAATATTTATTTATCAATGAATTTGTAATACAAACCATTTGAATGTTAAGATCTTTTTTCAATAAAATATTTTTATTTATCAGTACTTTATTAGTAATTTCTATTCAAAATATGTATTTAATTAGGTTTAAGAAACATAAAAAAATCTTTATAAGGAAAGTCATTAATAAGAAAAATCTCGAATAAAAAGCAAGAATTCTATTAAATATAAAAAATATATATTTTCACGAAAAACATTAATTTAGTTATATTTAATTATTTAAGCAAATTATTTATCATTATATGCTCTGAACATTAAATTGATTACAAATTTTCTCATTTCATATCGAATTTAAATCTCAATTAACTTTTTCTCTTAAACCTGAAGATTATTATTAATAAAATTTGTTTTTTGGAATTTTTCAAATAAAGATTAATTATGAATAGGAATAATATCTCGATTAAAATGCTCTGTAATGTAATCGATTAGCACTATTAGTACTACAAATAAAAAATTGTAATAAAAATTTGTTTTTTGTGAATATTGAGAAATAAGTCAATTAATAAAACTAAGTTTTCTTAACTTATATTTTAGTTATCATTATATTATTTGAATTATATTATGAAAAATGATATTATATTCACATTTGCTATTACGAGTCAATCGATTAGGAGTTGTTATAAATATTGATAAGAAAGGCATTTCTTTTGATTGTAATATAAAAAATAAGATTTTTTTTGATTGATTGTATTGAATAAAGTTTGATAAAAATGTTCAGACAATTAATTAAGTTTTCTGAGTGTTTAACAACAGAAAGCAAAAACTGAATTATATGTTACTTTAGTTAATAAAAGCGATTGAAAATTCGTGACTAAAACCAAAAATAATGGCCTTTCGATCGTGTGATTTATTTCTTTTATAATTCACTTCAATATATAATTAATTAATTTATTCAGTTTTTGTGTTTTAAGAACAGAAAGAGAAATAAAAAGAAATTTAAATTTTTATTGTATGAGAGATAATAAATAAAGTGCTGTCTATTTGATTGCAACTAATGTAAGGATATATTAATTTCATCAAAATTCAGGATTATATACGGATTCTTAACATAGTATTAAACAGTCTTAAACTTATGTTTGGGAACAGTATGTCTCCCAAAGTAGTCCTTCATTCGAAGGAAATCAAAATTCAAAAAAAATAATTAATTTTAATGAATGATAACTTAATTCTTAGATTCACATCCTTTGAATAATTTCATAACAATAAATAATTGGCCCGGAAGGCTGGGATCCTCTCGAGGGTCATCTTTTCTATCCTATTATATTGAATATCAGTTGAATCACATTTATATTACACCAAAAACATTAATATTATTTAATAAAATGCTTTCTTTTATATCGATTGTTAAAGTTATATAAAAAATGAAATTATTTTATTTGATTCAATCAACAGAATGAACGAACAGAATGTGGTCTTATGGCCACAACCACAGGCACTACAATTATAGCCCAATTTAATGTTTTCACTTTTATCACCTGAACTGGTTTTATTATATTCAAGTCTAGACTCTTTTATTGTGGTTAGGCATAAGTGACCCATCTTTTAGTGGCTTATATTTGAGTTATCGGAATGTTTTGTACGATTGGTTGCATACCTGCTATGAGTACAATCCAGAAACACCAGCCGTAACTGAACGTCAGATTTTCGCCTTCGAAGGGAATTACAAGAGGTTTTCGCGGCAATAGCATTGTATATATGGCATTGGTCAGCAGCATTATCACACCAGTGATTTGCATGGTGTAAGCCCCATACCGGGGCACTGCACACAAAAGTACGTTCATCAGAACCCATGTCGAAAATGCGACCCTTTATTAAGGATAGAAAAAATGGATTTTTATATTTTTTTTTTGTTTAAAATTAATAATAAAAAGATATAATCGTTAAACACATGGAAAGAGTTACTGAAAACAAAAGGATTACATCAATTAGTGGTTAGTATTATGATTATGTGAGACCTTCTCCCGACTTAATTGTGATGATAAGCCGAGTTCCTCCTCGGCCCACATCTACAGCTGTGCTTTCTCTTATGTTTCTCTACTCTATTATTATGAACACAACGAATAAAAGTGACATCAATTGCAACTCAACAGTAATTATGTATTTAATTAATTCTTTTATCTCTGAGAAGATTCAAGAATTAACTATATTTTTAAATATAATATTCATTGAGATATTCAAAAAAGATATCTTACAATCCAATGCAATGGCCATTGTTTTCCTATAATATTACAGAATTCTCTCATACAGTATATGAATGTCTTTTTATTCAATTCTCGAAATAATTTTTAATTAAGTGATTAATGAAACATAAGATTAATTGATTTATTTCTAGTGTAACACTGGTTATGTCATATTTGTATAAAAAATAAATTAAATACAATATTATCTATCAATACGTATATATAATAATAAAAATAGGATTTTGTTTAAACTGATCAAAAAATAATTAATTGTTAAGCAATAAAGTTATAAAAAGTTTTCATTAATAATAAAAGGACGGAAGTGAAGAAAAGTTGTGTCAATGAATTTTTTATATGTTAAGCAATAATTGCGACAATAAATAAGACATTTTAATTAATAAAATGATTATATGCAATGCTTTTTGTTTGAATTGTATTTTTTTTCTATGTATTCATAGCGTAATTGCAAATTCAATTTCCATTTCATTGGTCGTTAAATTGTAAATAATTATTATACGAAACCGAAAGATAAACAGAGAAAGACTCCAATTATTAGTGTTCAATACCAAACACAACACACAAAGAGTATATTTCCAGTGCATTAAATACCAGTATATTTAGGAATTAATTTAATTATACATTTAATTTCGTTTATATTTAACGTACGATTGAATGTCAAATATCTGTCATTAAAATTATTGTTTTTATTCACTGAATATTAGACTATTGAGTCCAAGGTTGCCATAATCGAGTAGATATTTATGTCTATTCTACTCAATACAACACCAGATATAGAAATAATCGACAGAAAAATCGAGAAAAAACTTCTTAAAAATAAATTTATAGAAATATTACAAAAATTAATTGATTTTTAGGAAATAATTTCAGTTTCAATATCTATTCGCTCTAATAATCAATAAAAGACTTAAGCAATTCACTGTCAAACTCATTATACGTATAGTTTTTCAATATTTTTTGTGAGTATTTTTAAATTAGATTCTCTTTTAATTAAAAAATAGGAAAAAAATCTCTGATTTCAATGTTAACTAATTAAGAAATAAATGCATTTTCGAAATCATTAAATCATTTTTCTCTTGTGTCCCAAATTTTTTTCTTATTTTAAGTTTCAATTTCAAAATCAAATATACATTTTGTATATTTAAATAATTGACTTACAAATTATACAGGATCATTATTGTCTACTCAAGACTACGATTTGAACCTGAATGGAAAAATCACAAATATTGGTATAATTTTACATATCTTTTACTGAAATTTCAATAAAGAGGAGTTAAAAATCTTGACATACTTTCAAAGCAAAAACATATTACTCTAACGGAACTGTAGGGAAGGTTTTTATGGTCGTATCAAAACCCTTGACGAACAAAAGTGACCTTACCTGTTAATTCACTTGGGGATACCTCGCTGGCTTCAAAGCTCAGGGATTAGTGCACACAACCCAAGTCTAAAATATACTTTTCTGTTACTATCTGGGCCAATTTGTTACAGAATTTGACCCTTATTCAGGAATTTATAATATATTTCATTCTTTAAGTAATAATAAATTAATTATGAAATTAAGAAATGATTTGTTAATCATTAAGACGATACAAATCGTGATTTCCTCTCTTATTCAGACACAGTTTGTGTTCACTCTCTTTATGTTTTTATTTTTATTATAGCAGTGCAGGCGATGCAGACCTTATTTGAATGAATGCCTGATAATTAAACTTATAATTTATAATATAATGTGAGCTCAGATTCATTTGAGTCTATCGTCAAATCTCTCTAACATTTGTATAAAAATCAAGGAATGGTTTAATCTGAAAAAGAGCAAGTGCACTTTTCAGCACAGATTAGTCAAGGAGATCGGATTGGGATAAAATCAAGAAAAGGATGCAATTAATTGGTTCGACATTTTACCCCTCCCTATACACCTTAGAACTGCTAAAAACTGGCAAATCTTTTGATCGAAAATAAGTGAATTATTCAAAAGTGAAATTTTGATGTGTAGTCAAAATCAATATCAAATACTGTATAATATTAATACATGGCTTACAAGTTAGCTATTGATACAAAAGTGTATGAATGCGTCCAAATCAGTGTTTGATATAATAAAAGATTATTTTGAAAATTAATCATTGATATGAATATATTAAATCAGAGATAGGCAATGGGTCCGACGACAGGGGGGGGGGGTCAGCCAGATTTTTGGCCAAAAGGGATACAATGAATCAATTTTTTTCGCCCAAAAGTGCCCCCAGTTTCGAGATTTTTTTCGCAAAATCTTCCAAAATCAGAGGGGGTCAGCCTCAGCCAAAATCCTAGGGGGGGGTTAACCCCCCATTGCCTATCTCTGATATTAAATGTTAAGATAATCTAAAATTTCGTTTATCTGATGTGTTCTTCACATTCAGTGCTAAATTATTTTTGCAATTGCTTTAACACTAATATCGATCAGTGAAAGTGAATATAATTTTTCGTCTGATTTGCCCCAAAGTATGTCAGAAAAGGCATAATTTTAGTTTGACTTTGGCTTTCACTCATCACAACCGTCAATGTTCACAGATATCTGAGTTTAATTAAATATTGTATATTTAGATCTCAATTAAATAACATTTATTCTAAAGAAAAATAAGAGAAAAATGTGATGAAAGATAAAAATGTTTGAATTGAATACTCAAATAATATGTTCGCATGAGTTCTCCTTTACTGTGATATCCTGTACTGTACAGAGTATATACAAAATATTGCATATACTGTACAATAATATACAGATAGATATGCATAAAAAAAATATTATGAAATATTTGTAAAAGTGGGACAAATATTGAAAGTATATATTGTAATAAGAAATCGTGAATCGAATAGAATCCCCAATAAGTCACTCTTAAGTCTTAATTATTATTATTATTATTATTTAGTCATTAATGAAATTAATCAATAATTGAGAAAACGTTTAGCAAACAAATAGTTGCATACAATTAGTTATAATAACTGTTACGTGCGATCACTGATCGGTTAGACTTTAATTACTTACCATAAAAGTATGTTTGCGTAATAGCCGGCCAGTCTATAGCTGCGCCCCCAGCAGAACCCCTCACCGTCTTGACTGAAATATTCGGCGATTGTTAGTATAGAAAATGGCAGTCCTTTTGCTAAAGCTGTTTGAAATTCTTGTTTCATATCTGTCGCTAATTATTCAAAATTCAGTATTAGTTTTATATTCAAATCACAATAACATTAGTTTTGTTTAATTGCAAATGTTTTTGATAGAAAAAAATATTTCTTAATTTCACATAAAAATTCTTTATAAGTCTTAACTCTTTTATTGCAAAATAACTCAATTAATTCAATCGTTTTCTTACATTAATTATTATTATATTTTTTTCGGATAATTTGCGTTAAATTTTTCTAAATTTGGTTTTGGAATTCAGTATTTAATTTGATTGACAGTCATATCGATATGAAATATATTAGAGAAAAATATTCGCAAAAATTATACATTAACTGCAAATTATTTAGTAATTATTTTGTTTTTAATCTGCAGTTGAAATATGTTTTAACAAATTTAATGTTAAGAATATATTTATTTTTTCCCTTTTCGAAGATTATTAGTTAAGATTATAATTTATAAATTAAAGTTAAGTAAGGTTTGTGCAGAATGTGTAGTCATTACAAGTAGGTCGGAGCCCATTAGATAGGCATGTGCAAGCTAGAAAGTGTCAGGGCCTATTTTCAATATTCATTCATATAATGTTAGGCAGATATCAACAATTCATGAGATTTGACCACAATTTTGGCCAACTTTGAGGCATAGGATAGAGAACAGTTCAGTTGATCTAGCTAAATTCGTGCATTTCTGCTAATCTAGATAATTCAGGAGTTATCTTGGTTATACACCCTGCACATTCAGACCTTTAGTGATACATACAGTTTGAATGAATTGAATAAATAATTTTTATAAAAATGACTTAAAATAACGGATAAGAAAAGTAAACAAAAATAAGAGAATAATCAGATTATTGAGCGATAATATCTCATTCCGATTATGAGATCATCAGATATGTAACTAAATTAAGATTTAGGAAATTCAAAATCATTTTGCTGTCAAATTCATTGAATATTTTTTTATCTTTCTTTCCTTTTTGCTTGGATTTGGGGAAAATCATTGCATAGTCTTTGATCGTTAATGACTATCAATGTTGTTCTGATTCTTGTCTACATTAATGCTATTTTATTTATTAGGTTCCAGTTATTAATATTGATATCAGTATATGTCCATAGATTATACGGGTGTTTTCAAACAACATTATTTAGTATTGCACTCGTATGAGGCAATTGTGTCCCACTTTTATAATAGCTGTTAAACATATGATATGACTGTCTCACAGATTATCATTAAATTAATGAAACATAAAATGTATTCAAATAATTGAATGCTAAATGACTTTCAGTATTTAAATATTTATTTTTAAGTAAAATATCTATTCGTTTGGGGTTTTTCACCGGAACTTTTGCTCATGGAGTAGAGGGCACCTTACAATACAGGCAAATATTCAGGGTTTTCTGATAATTTCATTCTTTATGAAGGATGAGGAATAGGGAGAGTCAGCCAAAATAGCACTAAGTTTTTTGCCAAACTTTTTAACTCCGCTCCGAAGGAAAAGGAGTATATAGTTTCTTCGACGATCCTCCCCCCCCCCCGCAGAGAAAAGGAAGAAGGGGAAGGCCTGGTAGAAAAGTCCTTTATTAACAACGGGTAAGGCTGGGGAAATGGCTGATAAAGGCAATGAAATGACTGAGAAAGGCTATGAAATGGCTAAGAAAGGCTAGGAAATGGCTGAGAAATGGCTGGGAAAGGCTAGGAACTGGCTGAGAAAGGCTAGAAAGTGGCTGAGAAAGGCTAGGAAATGGCTAAGAAAGGCTAGGAAATGGCTGAGAAAAGCTAGGAAAATTCGATCTGTGGATTTAGGATGGAGAAAATTATTGTTAGGTTTTAATTTCAAACTATCCTTGGTAGCTAAATCTATAAATCTGCATTACTCAAAATTCTACGGAGCGGAGTTAACGTAATTCTGCTATCAGCCTTGTTTTTGCTTTATAGTAGGGATGTGCAAGGGGGTATAGCAAAACACTCTCCCTGGTTTTTGAAATGGTCATTTTGAAGTGGCCGTTTTGATACCCGCTCAGGTTAGCGAAAAATTGTGGCCCAAATCCGTTGTTTAGGTACCCACATCAATTTTGGAAAAAAAATTCAAAATAGACCCTGACATTTTGGACCTTGCACATCCCTAGTTTTATGGGGACTAATATGATAGCTCTGTGTGACTAAAAGTAATATTTTGTCGAATTTGATCGAAATTAAACCGAACCTAACTATTGATTATTAAGAATAATTCGATAAATTTCGATATAAATTCAGTAAAAAAAATCTTCAGTAAATAAGCTATTGTAAGCCCCAGTCCAAATCGAGCTTGGTCACCCCTACATTAGAGTAACTTTGCTTTTAGAAAATGATGTCCAAAAAGCAATTTTTCATAATTTGATTGAAGTTTTATTCGATTATTTCAAACTTCAACACATAGTCTATGAAATATTTGTTACTTATCTTTTGTCTCTAAATTCAATTGAACTGATCGGACAAATGTATGAGAAATACAGTAATACAGTAATACAGATACAGTAGACTCTACTGAGTAGAGTATAAATGAGATCACTTACGTCCGATCCAATAGAACCTCTCGTTATAATTTATTTCGTCATTCCTTCTATGAATCGGTGTCGCTATTGATGGCAATCATTAAATAAATATTAAGTTTTTGTTATTAATTAAATAAATATAAAGCGAAGAAAAGATTTTTAAATATTTGAACAATAGTTGTGCAGAAATACCTCTTAAAGTAATGTTAACGCTTTGGAGACCAATTTTCACTCCAATATTTGCGAATATTTTTTCTTTTGAAAAGGCTCTGTAAGGACTAGATATGGAGGCGTTGGCCACATGCCATGATGTGCCACAGTTCGCAACTGAACCCATCAAACAATACATTCAATACATTAAATACATTCAATGTTTTTATTAATATTAGCTTTTATTTGAATGAAATCAAAATATTTATTCTAATTATAAGGAAAAGTTTTCAAATCTCAAATGAATACTACATTATAATGAATTCATGAATAGGGTAGATTAAAGCCATCTTGGCAAGTTCATCATTCTCATAATCAAATAAAAAATTTAAGTCATAAGACATTTCTCTATAATGAGTTAATTAAGCTTATATGCACTGTATATAGTTATATACAACCTTGGAATTTATTTTTAGAATGACTTTGAACAATTGATTGCCATAAATTAACGGGAAGAGATAGGTTTGCCGTTTGGACGCCATTATAATTCTATAGTTCTCTCCGTTATATTCATTATATTCTAAGCTTTTATTTTAAATCGTTTTTATATAGAAATCAATATAAACTCAATTATATTTAGACTCAGAATTCTTGCATACTATACAGTATGAGCTGCCCTTTCTTCTGTCAGGGTGCCAGGGTGAAGGTTAACTGGAAGATTTTTAGCTTAAAGTAAAATTCTAAATTTAAATTCACTGAAAATGACGGTAAGATTTAAAAATTCTCTCGAATTCGACTGAAATTATTTTGAATTGAATGAAAATAATTGCAAATAATGTCAATTCATTTTGTGTTAAACCGTAAAATGTGTCTAAACTGATGTTTTCAGTTATGAGTTAACTTCTGGAAAATTTCCTGGAATTTTCTGGGAAAAATCTTAGATTGCCCTAGGATGTATCTGCAAACTTTCAAATCTATTATGAAGGTATTTGTCCCTCAGCATCTCTGGCATTAAAGCTAATGAAATGTGTATGACTGGTCATTCTGCACATTATAGTGGGTTGGGATGGGATCGAGCGAAGGTCACTCAAAGTCTTTAAAGTTTTAAGTCTTTATGTACTGCACAGAAGGTTATTGAGGAAAATATTTTGTTTAACACAAAAAAATAATTTGACGATTGAATGCTTAATGTTATGAATGTTTCGAAACAGAAAATAACAGATATTATTAATATAATCATCATTTCTGTTGGAAGTTCTAAATGAATGGCCTGTTTGTACAAATTATGGCAACCTATTTAAAACCAGTTTATTTTTACGTTTATCTCAAACAAAATTTATTAATAATTCTAATTCTAATTGAAAGTAAAATAAGGGCTGAAATGAAATTCAATTCTTAGTTAATCCAAGACTTACTCAATATGACAGCGCCGACGAACAGACTGATTGTGACGCATATGAATGTCGATAATCGCTAAGAAAATGAAACCAATGTTTAGTCATTCAGTTATCAATCAATGTTTTGTATTATTCTTCAAATGGTTTTGAAACTAAATTATTGTTAATTATGTAAAAGATCTTTGATTTCGAGATTTCAATTAATTTTTTATAATTTATTTTTCTATAACTTAAAAACCTTTCGCTAATTAAAGTTTGATTTTAATATTAAAGTTTCAGATTATGATCCGAATCATTCAGATCTTTGTAAAGCTTTCCGTTTTATTACTGATTTCGATAATTCTTAGATACTATTGAATAGAAGGATAATTGGATTAAAAATAATAAAACCTATAAAAAGTCATTTAAAAACCCATTGCATAAAGGTTTTGATCAAGGTCCTAAATTTTATCCTGTTAAAAATTGGATTTGGGAGGGGATCCTAACCCTGATTTTAACTATAATTTTCACTCTCTTGTGTGGGTCTTCTCAATCATCGGTATTGGACGACAAGTCTTGCCGTCAGTTGACCCAATTGGTACCCCATTTGAATGTCACGAAAAACCAACAAAAAGTGGAGAAATAAATACGTTTTTCTGTAAAATTTCAGAACTTTGCCCACAATTACGCTCTTATACTATAATATTATATTATTATTGAATCATTCGTTAATCTTATTGATGACATTCGACTTCATCTGTATTTTATAGCCTATTTTGTAGTGTAATTCTCGTTATGAAAACTAACCCTCAAATGAGGTCATTTCGCTGAAAGTGAAATTGTAGTGAAGTTTTAATAAACGCTTTTCTCGAGAGTCTCTCGATGTCTCTCAGGCGCTGCAAATTCTGGCGCTGGAGGACAATGACCAACATTTTAATGAGGACTTCTATTAACATTAAATGCTATCATACCAGGCATACAAAGGGAGGGTTTACACCAAAATACCCCATATGATCGACAGTTGGGTTGTAGTGCGTCCGAAATCATAAGGTTTTCGACTCCACCCACAAAAATTGCCCAGGTACGAGAATTTTTGACCCCAACCAAAATCTCAAAAATTATGACCTAAAGACCCCCTTGGTTGGGCGACCTTGAGCACCCTTGTAAAACAAAAAACTTTATGATCATGTTTTAGAATAAAGCCTTCATAAGAATGTTTGATAAATGGCATGATTTGTGAATTTGTGATTGTATTACACTATCATATGTGAGCAGAAGAGAGAAATCTCAGAACTCTTTTAAAATTCTTGAGAATAACCTTAAAATAAATGAATTCAAACGAAATGATAAATTGAGAGAAAAGTCTTTGATTTATCGCAATATAATTAAATATACGGAAAAATTATTCATAAATTTTAAGCAATTTTGCAAAAATGCTGAAAAAATTATTTTTAATCCAAATTTTATTAATTAATTGCATTAAAAATATTTGGACATAGACTGAGAGTGAGTGCACACAAACTGAGCTACGAATCAATATAGCTATGAAATAGATTTTCAAGAGTAATGAATTCCCACGGGGGTAAAGTTTATACCAAAGAATTATTGAATAAAATGGATCATGGTGCAACATATTTTGTTAGCCCTTCATATGGCCATGCTACTATTCTAAATATTCATGTGCAAATATTTGATAAGATAAAGAAGTCCTAGATAATTTATTTATATATTTTAAAAGCTTATCCCCAATCTGTCCTGTACACTTCTGATAAAATGTAGGAGAGGTAAAAACTTACTTCTTTTCGAATTCCGGGTAAAATAATTAAGAAAGCGATGAAAAGTGTACTAAAAGTTATATAAATTAAAACATTTCGGACGTCTTCTACGGCCGGAGTCCTGTTGGGGGACGTGTATAACACCGGACCCCCATTATCACGAAAGGCGTCGAACCATCCGAACTGATTGGATGACATCACTGTTGGGTCCGAAAGCACTGGATTTAAAATTATGTTTGTTTTCAATTAGTTTCATAAGTGATTGGAATTCATATTAACAACGATTATATTCTTGGTTTGTATTCAACATATGATTGCATTGGTTTGGCATTCATTCAGACAAGTCTTCAAACTTTTACTTAACTCTCTTTACTTGGCTTTACTGTTACACCAAATCATTCTCTATTCCATACCTGCTTTGACGGGTCGTTCACTTGACGTCACTCACACTGAACACACTGTTGAGACCGAGACTACAGAGTCTACACATTCCCCCAACAAAACTATCACTCCCTCTGACGCTTACGCTCACAGTTATGCCTCAACTGTAAGCATACATACAATATAATACATGTATATGTTCTGTAGTTATGATGAAGACTGACAAACAAGTCCAACACAACTGACATAAGAATCCATTTAAAGGAATCACAGCTTTGTTTAACAATTCAGAGGAAATTCATTCAAATTTATTTGCATTTCATTTCATATGATTAGTGTAGGAATGGTTTACTCACACAGAGAGTGATATTGCGGAATTGTGACAGGTAGAAATTAAATATTCATTTCTCGATTCGAAACAACTATCGAAATATTTATTAACTTTTATATTTCCAAATTAACCAGGTTATTGTCAAATTGTGTAGTTACAATTGGCCCTTTCATTTATGGATGTGCAAGGGTGCAAGGGGGTTATAGACAATCTAATCCTACCTGAGTTTTGAAATTGGCAAAAGTTATATATATATAAGTTATACTAGTACATACTGTATTAGCCAGGTCATATTATGCTATATAAATATGAGTCATATCGACATTAAAGGGTTGATAACGAATATAAATTGGATTCACTTAATCTCAAACATCTCTTCAAATGTGTTGTCTTATCGGAATCAGTGATTCATAAGAAGGTTATGAAAAGCTTTCAAAGAAATTAAAGAAAAATAGCGGTGAATGTCATCGCTGTTGAAATGCGATTCAATCTTATAATGATTTACAAAATTATCATTTATTTAGCAATAATTCTGTTATTTTCTATGAATATTTGTTCTATATTCTAGCATGCTCATTATATACATCACAAGAATTATCATAGAATTTATAAAAAAATTCATAAAAATTGATCAATTATTATAATCCAGGCCAACCTTTTTAATCTCCGATCACTAAACTGTAATATATTTTCAACAAAACTTCTGCTATGAATGACAAATTGAATTGATAATAGTACCAAGCTGTAATCTGGATTTTAGTATAAGTAGTCTAAATCTGATGATCATCCCTGGTAATGAATAAATATAATATAATATAATATAAACTGCTTTTGGCGTTAAATACATCCTTGGATTTCATAAATAAACGTTTGCAAAAATGATGGGCCAATAAAAATGAGCCAAAGTTTGTGAACCAATTATAACATTATTTTATATATTCATTATTCCATTCAAACATTGGAAACAATTTTCTTATAAGAAGTTATTTATAAAATAAAGTCAAAAGTTATCTATTTTTATGGATCATAAATACTGTAAACTAATGGCTGAACAAAACAAAAATGAGCAAGTTCATTGCAATATTAATGTTTCGATATTCAAGATCGTTCAATGTATGTCCACTTTTCGATGAACTTAAGAGTAAATACTTTTAATTACATAATAAATATGAATTACTGGTACTTGTCTACATAGCTCCTGAGTTTCATTTAAACGCGCTTTGATCTTTGACATTTAAATGAACTACCATAAATTTCATTGCAAAATGTTAAGCTCAAAACGTGCGTGAAAAGTGAAAGCTCATTTTTATCAATATATCATTACTATTATTGCGTTGAACTCTTCAAATATTAATAACTTTCTTATGTAAGTCAGTAATACCAATGACCAAGCTAAGTCACTAACTTATACTGAAAATAATCTTTACTCTATTAAATACTCGCAATATTTTATGTGGTTTTAGTTCAATAATATTAATATTATACAAATAATGACTCCATATAAGGAAAAAGTACTTAATTTAGAAAAAAAAATTATTTGTCAAACGAGAAAAAAAAGAATATTTTTCTTATTCTGTGTTTATATTTATTATAGTTTTAATTATAATTATTGTTAGAAAAACAAAATAAGTTATACTCATTTTAACGCCTTTATTGTTATATTAAATAACCCTGCTATAATAAGGACAATCCGATAACCTAAACTGAACAAAATTCTAAGAAATGGTACAGGTTATTTGTATAATTAATATTTTGTGGCCATATTATGTTAAACTGAGATCCGATGCACATCCCAACCAAAATCAGACTTCAAATGTATAATATATTTCACAAATTTCTCTACAGTTCTGAAGCTAAAAGTTGGTTAAAGTTAGAGATAATTTCAGCACAAAAGCACATCTTCTCGAAGATCTTGAGCAAATTCTGTTGCGAAACTAACCTATATGAACAGGGCAGATGGAATGTACATATTTAGTCCTGAGCATAAACCTCTCCTTGAATGACATGAAAGTCGAAGAATGTTTGGATGAAAAACACATTTACGTATAAAACTTCTAAAGGATCTAAAGCCGCATCAGTTTGTGTAGAATATTGTAATAAATAAAGAGATAAATCACATAATTCTCTAAAATGTGAGTCAAATAGAATTGTGAAATAAAATCTTCGAAATAATTAAAACCAGTTCTGATTCGTTGCGATATATTTGAAAATCTGGTTAATTACCTATTGATGTGTTCTCCAGACCGACGAGAGAGAACTTTTTGCTCAAAAGATTTTATTTTTCAGCTAAAAATACCAAAACGACTGAAAGACTGATAAATAGGTAAAGGATTACAGGCACTGAATATTAACGATATCTATATAAACATAAGAATTCTTAATTCACTGTAAAGTTATTACAAACTTATCTTTCATTTCAAACTCTTAATAAAAATTTCTTAATTTTTTATCGAATACTTTC
Organism: Eueremaeus valkanovi; assembly: GCA_034693305.1. Taxonomy (NCBI): domain Eukaryota; kingdom Metazoa; phylum Arthropoda; class Arachnida; order Sarcoptiformes; family Eremaeidae; genus Eueremaeus; species Eueremaeus valkanovi. The sequence goes on along the minus strand of JAQIWA010000148.1, from coordinate 28,523 downwards.
TATCAGTTTTACAAATCTATGGAAATTAATTCTTCCTTTGCACCCATTTTCGTCTATTGACCTAAACTATTGGATGTGTTTTGGGAATTAATTTCCACAAAACCCTATCCAAACCCATACACTCTTTTAGTCTTTTTTTTTTGATAAATTGATCGACAGAGAGGACACGATCTTCGTCTGACCCATGCATTTATCCTTAAAATGTTTAATAAATGACTTGTGTTGCGATGAAAAAAGTAATCAGATTTCTATCTGTCTATATGTGAACAGGGGTGAACAGGGATGACCAAAGTGACAGTCAGATGAACTATTCTGATAAATAATAGGAGTGGCGGCACAACCAATCAATTTTGGGTTTTCCACATTATTTAAGGCTTTGAAGACTAATAGGATTTGAGCAGGGCAATCTCACATTCACTCTTCACATCTGGATCCTTCAACTCTTTGTTATTTATTTTGAATTTCTCGGTAAGTATTTATATAAATAATATTCGACTCTATTAACCGATTGATTGAAAAAATACTTAATTAAACTGGGATTAAATGAGTTCGAGTCAACACTAGTATCAGATAACTTATCACGAACATATTCTGTAGATCCTATCATAAATCATAACAAGTTTGAAATTGAAAAAAGTGTGTTCGGCCGACAAAATATTACTTCACTGTATTTTTTAATTATTCTCACTGTTTGTCTGTTCATGAGATTGAATATTGTCTGCCATTAATATGCTGTGAATGCAATGAACGCTAATGTATGCGAAATGAATAACAATATTATGCATAAGAATTCACTTCAATGTTCAATGTTTTCTAAAATGAAGTAATATTTTAAAAATTATAATCAAAACTTCAATATCAAGCAAGAAGTTCAGACGAATTTATGTGCTAGTACAGGTATTATTTTATAATATTCTCGCACAGGAATGCGTTGACTCATCCTTTCTCTTTCAAAGGCGTTATTGTCTTAGAAAATAGTTTAAACCCCTTTTGCAATGCAGTGCAATATACCTGTGCAACACAGCTGTGCCATAATATTCGTGGGTTTAAAACAATTATTAAATATATATCAGTCGGATATGACAGTCATGGGGTCAATATGCCTAAGACAGGGATGTGAAGATGAGCCTTGCTCAAAATAAGTCTCAGCATCTCAAGTGTATCAAATAATTCTACCATTTCAAAAAGGTTCTGATAATCCCTATATTTGTGCTGTTGTACCCTGCTGCTTTATTATACGTTTAGACTGTTTTATCTATATTAGCCATTTTCAAAACCTGGCTAATTATTTGTTCAAAGTTCCCCTTGGAATCGTTGACCCTCGGCATCTCTGCTAAAAGGGTGAACATCTCATGGAGGAAAAGCACTTAAACTTTCAATTATAAGACCCCTTAACCCCTAACTTCTCAAAACTCACCGATTATTATAATAATATACGATAAGCAAAAAAAATATTTTTTATATTTTTATTTATCTTTTTTACCGAATGATTGAATAAAATTTTTTTAAATAAGTTTTATATAAATTTTTAGTTAAATTTAAAAATTATAAAATGAATTAAGTTTTGCATAAGTCTTAAAATCATTTTCTTCATAGATATAAAAATTACAGTAAAGATCTAATCAGATTAGGTGGATAAATTTTCTTACTTACATTTATTTTATGTGATGCTAAAAATGATGTTAACCTTGGATAGGGTTTCCAAACTGCACCCTCTCATCCAAAAAAATTGTTTACTTCAATATCGAAAACATTGACTATTTTTAACAATTCTGAAGAACTTATTGTTTTATTGCAATTAATCTTCAATCATATGTTGCGAAAATTACAAAACGTGGTCATAATAGTCGTGATAGTTTAGTGAAGTATAGTATGAAATAATTTTCAAACCCACTCCTCATCGTTAGACAATTCGGTGACGTAACCAAAGACTGTGTAACGAAAGCAAATCCAATAGAAAACCGGATTCAATGCATAAGAACTTTATTTTGGATTTTTATGATAAAACAAATTAAAAAATAGTTTGTTTTTCCGAATTCGTAATCTTATTATTATTTATAGATATCATTATTGGGCAGGGATGCGAAAACGCCCTCACAGTTGCACAGTTACAGTAACATCAATTTAATTTTAAAAAAATTTGATCTTTCAATGTTTTCGACGATTTTTTTATGTATATATTTTTCATCATTAATTAGTTTGAGTGAAATATTAGATATTTATCATTAGATTAATACAAATTATTATTTTTAATTACTTTGCTTTCGATTCTTAGCGTTGGAAATAAATTAATAGAATTTTGACTCTTTTTTAATGATCTTTTGCAGCTGTAATGTTCAATGCTATCAAGGTTAAGATTAAATGTCACATTAATTTTAAAATCTTTTGCTTTAATGACATTTAAATTTATAATTTTTTGGCGTAAAGTGAAAAAAATATTATCTTTCAGTTATCGTATAAAAATATTTATTTAATATTCATATCGTATACAAAAGTTTCAAATAAACTATAGATTATATTCTCAATTCATTCCTATGTTATTCAGAGAAAAAAAAACTTAATATTTATTTTTTAGCCGGAATACTGTTTGCATTTATAAATAAACAATTTATAAATAGTATTAGACTATAGAAAACAAAACTCATTTTTTCGACTCAACCTAATAATGATAATGAAAATTAAAAAACAAATAAAAAAATCGCTTAAAGAAAATTTTTTCTAATAAATGAAAAAAATAATATTTTCAATGAATTTTCTGAACTAACGTTTGAAATAATCAATTAATCAGACAAATAGCTGTTGGCATAGCTGTGAATAAGTAAAAAAAATACTTTAATAGTAGTAGTAGTAGTGCTACCGATATATTAATTTTTAATATTATTAGTGTAATGCCTACAGAAAGTCACAGAAAATAATAATTGAATGAAATAGAAAAAAGATTAGAAAAACAAACTGAAAAACAGATAAAAACATCAATTCATTTGCGAAGGTCTGTCAGACAAATAAAAATAAAAGAAATTTTGATCGCTTTTTGTTTGCCTTGATTTTAGGTACCGAACAATTTTATGCTTTTTTTTATTTCCGCATTGGATTGGATTCTTATGCTTATTATTGAAATCACTTTCATTTTTGTGAACCAACAGAAAAATCACAATTGAAATGGTTTTGAGTTTAAAACTAAAAGCCATTATAATTGTAAATATCTTGCTGAATTTAAAGCCGTTTATATTCAATACTTTCGCTTATTTTAATGGAGAAATTGAGAATATTTCCGGACTTTTATAACAAACACCTTTTGTAACAACAGAGGAGAGCATAGGTTAAAGTTCATTGACTTTATTGGTGTAAAAGTAGAGAATCAGAGAAGAAAAGTATTTTATTGAATAGTTATTTATTGATATAAATGTAAAGCAAATTCAATTTGTGTATCATTTGAGCCGAAAGTAAACAATATTACTGTTCGTCTCATTTATTGGTAAAACAATTTTGTTTTCGCTGCGGATTTAGGCAAATCTGGCAAACAGTAGGAATAGTTGTATAAACACTTGAAAATTCATTTCGTTATAATAACAAATAAAGATATTTTTCATCTTTCAAGTGAATGCAATTACAATTACAAATATACTGTATTTATATTATATTAATATTTCTAATGTATTCACAACTTCTCTAAAAATGAATATTAATAGTGAACGCATACGAGTGTAACGTCTATTAGCCTTAAATTCATTAGTACTGTAATAGTGTATAACTTCGTGTATAACTCATGTAATTAAGACTTTTAGCTTTGAAAGAGAATATTAAAAGAAAATTATGGAATGAAGGATAAGAAGAGTGAAGAATATGAAGATTTTTATTTTCTTGTTTATCACCCTATCCTACGTAATCCGTATAATTATTTCCTCTCTGCTATCCTTGCGTCGCATAAGCACTGGTTGTGAACAAAATTCTTCTAATCTTCACTTCAAGTGTTCTGTATTTCGGAACACACATTATGCTCAGGGTTGGCCAAGGTCCTCCAGCTCAGGGGTAATATCTGCTTGAGCCAAGGTGTGGTCAAACGCGAGTATTTAAGCGAAAACTTTGTCAAATAAGCCAAATATGGATTGTCTCACAAAAACTCATTCAACTAAACAATAATTTTTTGCCCAAAGACTATTTGTAAATGCTCTTGGTAACCTGTTAGACCATGTTAATTTATATGACATTTACGAGTAAAACTGCTGCAACATTCTTGAAAATGAGTTTAAAATCTACCCTTGATATTGTGAACATTTGAATATTAATCAGATAACAAGGTTAGCATAGAATAAAAGAAAATAAATTTCTATTCGGATTACAGTATTCTTTAGCTCTGTCTTTGATTGTGAGTTCTTTTAATAAACTTTATTTTAAGTTATCGATGACAATCGCTAATCCAATAGAAGACAAGGGCATTCAAATTAGAGTCCAAGGATCTTTTGTTTCATCGGCGTATAAAATATTTGCTCATTATTACAGTGAATATAACTATAATTATTGCAAATTCTTATAAATTAATGTATGTTATGGTTAGCTCTGAGTTAGCTATAGCTCAAAATTATCTACACATTTGACTAAATATCTTATAAATAATTCGAATTTTTTGCTAATAATCTGAAGGACAGGCAATAAAATATGTCGAAAATTATCATTTCGATCAATTGCTGATCATTGGGTGCATTAGAGGTTCAAAAAATATCTGTTAACTTAGAGTTCAGATAATCTAAATGACTCTTTTGGCAGATGAGCTCATTATTGCATAAAACCAGAGCTCAATTCATTGCAAATTATTCATTAGAAGCCTTGGATCTGAACGTAAGCCAAGACATGAGTTGTTCAGAACATTACAACAATTAGAGAGCATTATTAAGACTGAGATTAAGATTCTTATCTTATCTTCAAAATGGTGTCCAGTTTTTCCCATAGTTGCACCTGTACACTTTAACACTTAAAGTTTACACCATATGCTCATTCATAACAATCATTTGCACAGATTATTGTCTATTATTTATTTTTGGTATTTCCCACTAATTTCGTATCGATTGTAGTTTTTTTTCTCACATTCTTCAAGGTTTAGGACTAAAAGCTTTGTTATTCAAAATTGTATATATATTTGAATATATTCTTAAAATAATGGTCTCATTAAATGGTGTGCTTTCGTTGTTTCAGGCAAAGGTGTGGTAATTGTGTCCATGACCTTCGGTGTATCAGGTATTCAATGAATCATTAATTAGAATCAATTGCAACCAACGTCTGAATAAATGATTAGTTTTTATTGCATCCACTTATATCTACTCAAACTTACTGTCAGTTCTGAACTTCTGGTAGACTATAATAGCTATAAAACTATAATAACAACAAAATTAATAGAAATAATAGAAAAATAAGAATAAATTAGTTAAAAGCTTTAAAGACGTGATTGAAGTCAAATAATGCACTTTTCAATTGAATGCATTCAATGTTTAAAACTGTTTAATAAACTGTATTCTTATAATTGGCTTCCATTCAGTTCTGTAGTCTCAATGGGTGTCCGCATGAAGTCAGCCAACAATATATGTATTATTATATTATATTAGCGTTATTTCCATGTATTTCATCACAGATTGCATACAATTCTTACATCAATTCATTTCTATTGTATTTTCTCTTTTATTGCTTTCATTGGAGTCAAAGAATATGAAAATATATATAATTTTGAATTAAATGAATAAACACTTCTGTGTATAGAAAGTCATTTATCAAAATTTGCAAAAACAACCCTTCCGTCTGACTAATGCATTTTTTACTTAACGCACATTTTTTTCGTTTAAATTTTTTTTATTAATTTCCGAACTCTTGAGGCGATTGTATTTATAATTACAGATTGAATAGAAACGTGATTTTGTGTTACTATTTATTGGCTTTACGTCGAAATATCCATAAAAAATCTTATTAATTGCGTAAATAGTTATTTTGATTAATTCCTTTGCTCTGACCTTCAGTTTAATAATAGATTAATTAGTTTAATGACTATTAATTTGTTTATAATTGACCGATAATTTCGTCAGACTTTTGTGACTTTTTCTCTATTTATAACTTTCTATACATATGTACAGTATATTCAATAAATGAATGGACAGAAAATCCATTGTGTTTAACCAAAATTCTGACCTGGTATTAATCTGGTATTTAAATATAACATTTGAGAGAAATTATAAGGAGGGCTCATTTCTATATGAACTAAGTTATTCATAAGCAAGTACCATTTTTATTCGGGCCTTAATTAATGTGAACAATGGACAGTTGGTTAGTGCACTATAGGCCACATTAGCAAAATTAAAGCATCAATTAGTCATTTATAAACAATGTGAAACAATAGATTTTCCCGCAAACCCTTGGGTGGGTGTTCTGGGAAATTATTGTACTCAACCCAAAGTTGAAAACACTGATCAAATCAGAAATATTTGAAAGAATGAATGGACGGATGTTTTCATCAATTCATAGCATTTAATAGCTGTTCAGTCATTACTTCATAACAATTGTATTTTAAGTGCATTCGTCTTATATAGAAATGATTAGAAAAACAAATTGAATAGAAATCTAATGAAAACAATATTTAATTACTTGATTGAGAATATGATTAAATCATTTCTTTTCTATTTATAGATTTCCATTCAAACCCTCTTTTTATTTACAGAACTCTATATAAATAAATGTAAATTAAAAACATATTTAAAGGGAAGTTCAAACAGTCTGTCCTTCGATTTAATTATCTGATCAATCAATTAATTAAAGCATAAAAAAATGAAAAACAATTTCTGGTATTTTTGGTATTGTATTGTCATTTGTATAGAGAAAGAGAATTATTTCTATCATTCAATATATTAATTGAATTTCTCTCTCAAATCAATTGAAGATAGATTTGCTACAAAAAAAAATATAAGTCATGTCAGTGAGGCCAGTAGGTTGGGATGACCCTGAAAGTGAAAATATCAGTCAATAGATTTGGCCGACACCCAAAGTATTGCCGAAATAAAGATATTTTGCATTAATAGACTTTTAAGCTCTCTTTGGATCTTATGTTTCTTCAATCAATCAGACGGCGAGAAATCAATTTATACATTATTACCGCAACTAATGAATCGTATAATTCAGTTATAAAATACTAATATATTTATAAGTATTAAATTATAAGTTAGAAAAGTATCCAGTATTTAGAAAATTGTTTTAATTACATAACCAGAACATTCAATGATATGAATAACAAGAGATGAGAGAAAGAGAGAGGGAGAGGGAGGGAGGGAGGGGAGAGAGAGAGAAAGTTAATGTTGTTTAGTCTAACTATTTATGATAAGTGGACTAAAAATAGCACCCAGTCTCAATTCTATTATTTTCTTAATCATTTATATTTCAGCCATTTTTAAGCTTTTGATTATATATTCAATGCATTAATATTTTTGAATCAGATTTCATGTAATAATCACATGGCATAACATGACATGCCATTCATCATATCTTTGTGCAGTCGATAATCTCTTAATCCAACGCATAATTCAGTTAATCTATAGCTGAAGGCATTGTTTATGCAGATGAGCCTACTTTACAATTCAGTCAAAAAATATCTCTCAACTGCTTTCAAGTTTAAAACTGATGCTTAAAAATCTTTGTAGACTTATTTTTTGTGGTAATAAAACTAATGTTAAAATATGTTTGAATTATTTTAAGATTCATATTCGACAATACTATTGCACAGCAGTTGCAAAAACATGACTTAAGTTGAAAGTTTGCTAAATTAATGTTCATTTGTTTATATCTGCAGACAATTTCATTAACGAAAAGCACAGCTTCTGATCAATGAGTAAATTAGCAGAAAATAAAAGGGTTTACACAAACATATTCGGAATAAATTACTTGTAAAATGCCTATCTAGTAGAGTTTCAATTTGCCCACCCATGCAATTATTATATTTAGAATTTATGATAAATAAAATTTTAAAACTTTTTTCAAAATTGATTAAAAAAATTCTATTTAGAAATATTCGATAAAAGAATTAATATTTTTATTATTAATAATTAGTAATTACGATAAGAATGCCATTTAAAAGAATTTCATATATTTTACAAAAAGAATCAGTCTTCTTTTAACACTTGTGATACCAGACAAAAGTCATGTATACACACGAAAAAGCATTAGTATTGTAGACATGTATTCGTTATTCATATTTGAATCGAAATATAAATACAATTTTTTATCACAAATAAGATTTACAAAACTTGGCATTGAATCGAATTTTTCAAATTATTTCAATTTAAAGTCAGATGATATGAGAATTATATTTCAATCAAATTTTGAAAAGAGCTCAATTCAATCACCGGATTCTTCAGACAGTGAATGATATAATTTTTAGGGAAAACACATTTATGTAAAAACACATGTACTGTATAATAAATGTGCCGGCTATGCAATGCTGGGCTATGCCATGCCATGCCATGCGATGCTATTTTATTATATTCCTCGTAATTTTACTTTATCATGAAGATGATGACCAAGCCCATTTATAATAGGTATTGAATCAACATTTACCTTTCTCATACACGTGATAAAAAGTAGTAAAAGTTTGATAGATGATTATTTAAACGTTTCACAATCCGGTTCATTCTTATTCTGTTTGAATGCCTTTCGATTATCTGGAATCGATTTCTATGGCAAACCTCCCACCTTGCTCATTCACATCAAATTCAAATACTATTATCAATCATTTGGATAATAAATTTGTTTTTGTGCTCACATCAGACGAGTGGGAAATCCTATAAAATAAAATAAAATAAAAAATTCTTTGACTATATTCTGCAAAATTTAAGTCATTTATGCCTCCAATTGATGAGTAGATAATTATCTGCTTTTCTTCACGGATTGGCAGCAGAACAGAGCTCTCAGTCATTCATATAAAGAATGATTTCATAATTTAGACTTTTATTCCGAATAAAGTAATTAAAATAAATTATGTGAAAAAATTTGTAAAATATTAATTAATTTTTTTGTATAGGATTTACATATTTTTTATATAATTGTTGTGGGAGTCAAGTGTGGAAATACACAACAATTTTACAGTATATCACGATTTGGAAAGTTATTCAAATAATATAAGGATCGGTTAAATAGTTTTTTTATTTAATTTTATTAATAACGAAATGTTAAAAATCTACATATTGTTATAATTGGACCAGGGTGCTTAGATGTTAGCATATTTAGAGCTCAATTATAGACAGAATAGAATTTGATTTGAATGAATGCAAACTTTAATTTACAAATTCATAACATATTGTAAATGCAATTTAGTTTAGCAGTCAATAAGATCCAGCTCAGTTCAATGATAATGACATCGGGTATAATACCGTATAATTACAGGTATTCGTCTAATTGATCACAATGTTATGTTTCCAATTTCTTCTAGGTCATATACCATTTCACTATTTACTGATTCTTTAATTTGTAGTTGGTGATTTGCTGAAATCGATAGCAGAACAAATATGTTCAGTCAGAAAGCATGCTAGTATATGCTCAATATTATATCCAGGGCAATTATTGCAAATTCTATACAAACTTTTAGCACAGTTTTGATTGAAGGGCCAAATGTGGCGCCACTTCTGTTGGTTTGAGTGCAATACCTGAACACAAGTTAGCATTGAGTGAGCAGTGATTGGATGCCAGCAGTGGCTGAGTCTGTCAGCGGTTCTGCAGTTTTGCTTTCAGTTCAGTTCACTTCAGTTCGAGTGCTTTCACAAACTTTTTGATGCTTTGCTTTGAACTTATTTTTAAACAAACTTCTCATAAGCTTTGGTCAGATCTCGAAGACTACCAGCACTGAGACTATGTCCAGATCGCAGTCGAAAAGGCCTTAAAGCCCTATCCATACTATCATCGGATGGTTTCGTCTTTAACGCCATTTCTATATCTGTTTTAATCTTCTTTTCAATACTGAAGACTCAAATATCTGTTTGTTTGACAAATAATAACAATAGACATGAGATTAAGTGGAAGAATGGCCGGTAATGGCTATGTCTGGTTCCTGTCACTCCTGGCTATGTCACTCCAGTACCTGATCTGTATAACCAATTTCTGTCATTTAATCGGTAAGTCTTTCATTCATTATATTAAAAGTTTGCAAACATTTCAAACAATTGAAGCGCCGGTAGAGTCGACTCCAAATACATGATTCACTGACACACTGACCGAATCCTTGGCTCTCACTTGCATTTGAGACCACTATTGGCTCACTATATATGCTTAACCGATATATCACAGTCTAAGAGGCCAGTGATGTAAGAGCAGGTCATAGTCCGCAAAGTGTTAAGTTTGTCTGATTTGGGACACCGGCTGTGAGCAAGTGATTACTACAACATTTCGGTTAAATTTAGCCGAATTTATGTCCATTCGGTGATAGTTTGAAAAATGATTGAAAAAAATAGTATTGAATGAAAATAAGTGCGAAATTCGCGAATTGAATGCAAACAACGCTTTAATGCAATCGAAAAACTATTACAAAGTTTTTGCTTAAATTTTTTTTAATTAGCTTTCGATTTCATAGCTTTTACTCTCGAAATGAAAAGCGAAAAATTGTTTTTATTTCTATATTTGAAAAAATCAGTTATAAAGTGAAAGATTAAAAAAGGTTTTATAAAAGTGTTTGAAGTTATGCACCATTTCTTTGGATAACTCTTATCATATTTGGCTCAATATCGACATAATTAACGTTAACTTTCTCTGCATTGCTCTCATATATACTTTACTTAATTAAATATTTTCTAACTCTACTTAACCTTAACTTCTAAGTGAAGCCACACTTTCAGAAATAAATTATAATTTAATTATTGATTTCGTCATAATTTTAGTTTCATTTTTAGTTATTCTTATTCTTTGCCATACAATAGGTTTTGTCGATAATAACCTCAATATTGTTAAGCGTTATAAGAGTTAACCTTATTTAGGAATTTTCAAACTTATCAATAATTTCTTTCAGATATTAATCTTATTATTATTATTATATTTATATTTATATATACAGACATACAGTATGTTTGAATAGGCGTAAGATTTACTTTACATTAAAAACTTATTAATTATAAGTTTGACCTTTTCTTAACGCTTTATAACGTATTTATTATAAGATATTGTAATATCATATCAATGAACAAAAAGAATGAAAATATTATTTTCTCACTTCTGTAAACAAATCAACCATAAAATTCCCCCTTGCTATATCAAAGGAGTGCAGGGATGGCCAAGTTGGAGTGTAGAATTGTTCAGGCTCATACTACATGTATAATATTGATTAGAAGTTTAGAATCACTTTATGTTTGTTTTCATAACTGATTAATCTTTGGCTTCACTTCATTGCTCTGTAGGCGCGACCAGTGTTTTCTCATACAATGGTCACCAGAATCCTAACACAAAAACATCTTTTATGGCTGAGATGCAGAGGTATGACGGATGGTATAACAATCTGGCACATCCCGCCTGGGGCTCAGTTGGTGAGTGACCTCTTTATTCGAATCAAAACAGGAATTGTTATAATATTTATTCATTTTCTATACTTTACTTATTATTAGTGTCTTTAAAGTTATTATTAGTTTTGAACAATTCTTAACTAATTATTAGTAATTAATTGAAAACAAGAAAACCCATTAACATTTTACTTCCACTTTCTCTCGGAAAGTAGTTGTTTTGTGGTGACTGTGTGAATCATTTTTCTTGTATCGGCCCAAAAGTCCTAGGTATATTTCTGGCCCTAATATCTAGGGTGTATTTTGACTACCCCTGGCCATTATCTAATTAAGCGATACAGATACCGGATGTATCGATAAAATAATTTTCGCGATAATTATGCTGCGGTGTATGTGCTTCCTATGCGCACACATACATACCTGCACTTTACTGACTGATTCAGTACAAAGAAATAGAATTAAAACAAAAAGTAATTATCAATATTCTAGGCCACAATTAAAACATTAGCCTACGTGATTAACTTGATTTGGCTCAAATTATACTGATGAAAGTGGAATTAGCATAATTGTGTTTAACCTTGTTTATTGTTATTTTTTATGTTAACCAACTTTATTCCAATAATAAAATATACTTTATATTAGAATTAATTCATTGGAAATGATTTGGAAATTCCCTTTCAGTATCTGATCTTTTGTGTAAACTCTTTAATTCACTTTAGGGTTAATGAAACTTAAGTCAACTTTTTTTTTGAATACAATTCAGTCGATTCACTCTTTATTTTAATACTTCATTATATCTCAAACATCGATCAGTTTTATATCCAAATGGGGTTTATATTTCATACGAATCCATAATAATTTGAAAAAACTATAAATCATTTCTGGCTTTAATTCAAAAATTTGTGCACTTTTTTATCCGAATATTTATTACTCAATTAATTTGGATTCTCATTAATTCAAATATTTTTTAGTACAAAATATAATTACCTAACACTTAATATCGAATAAATTCAGAGGTGACAGGTCATACAAGAGGTTTCACGACAGTTGATGCATAGCACCCAACCTATATTTTTGCTGAAAGCTTAGGTCAAGACGTGTCCAACGATATACCATAACGATCTTGGTAAAATTCGTTAGGGGGCGTTTTCGCTTTACGACTAACTGTATGGAATATACAATACAAATATGTATTGATTTGAAGCTCCGGATCGATTGATGAAATTTTCAAGAAGGCATCTTTAACTGATTTATGGTTATAACTACTACAAACTTTAGATCTACCCCACGTTAGGCTATTTTTTAACTCCGCGATAAAAGAGCGGAGTATATACTTTCGTCAATGTATGTCCCCCTCTGAGAGAAGGAGGTCTTTAATACCCAGAATGCAAAGAACGGCAAACATAATGACATAATGCAGTACTTTATTAAGAGAACAGACATATAATTGAAAGTTGTTGTGCAAGAGGGGTGCCTAGAATTCGCGCACCTTGCGCCCTCAGTAACATACAAAGGGAATGTGAGACTTGTATACTACCACACATTCCCATTGTATGTTACTGAGGGCGCAAGGTGCGCAAATTCTATGCGCCCCTCTTGCACAACAACTTTCAATTGTACTCTTATTGACCCAAGGGTTCAGAAAGTATATGTTTGGGTGCAATGCATCAACGGCTGCAAAATGTCTCGTATGACTAATAACTTTTGCCGGACAATTTTTATAAGCTAGATCCTTTATTGTATTAATTAGAGAGTCAGCTCACGCGGAAGACTCCACCGGCTTATGCCGACGGCGTTTATATGATGGCCGGAGAGGACCGCCCGAGTCCTCGATTGCTCAGTCAAGCTCTGATGAAAGGCGATGACGGCCTGCCCTCCATCAGAAACCTGACCACTCTTTTTGCGTTCTTCGGTGAGTTATTCCCTTTGTTTATAACATAAAGGAATTCAGACTGTGTGAACCTTGCTTCAATTAGCCGGCACATTGATATTAAACTCAAAAACTGTAAAAAAGACTAATATTGTATCCATTATTCTGTTATAAGAAGTTTAATAGTTATAGTATATGTGCCGATCAGTTAGTGTTCCAATAAATTGACATTAAAAGGGCTCACTTTATGGGGAAGAATCAATAGGGATATTGGGGTACAATAGGGATAGAGGGGTACATCTGTTCATCAGTTTCATTGTTAATATATATTCTTTTGTATTCATTCATACATTTGATGAATATTTTTGATTAAAACTGAATTTAAGGTCAAGTCGTGTCTTCGGAAATCCTGATGGCATCTGAGCCGGGTTGTCCTATAGAGATGCACAAAATCAAAATCGCCAAATGTGATGAGATGTATGACCGCGACTGCCAGGGTGGTCGCACAATGCCATTCCACAGAGCTATGTATGACTCCAGGACTGGACAATCGCCAAACCTTCCACGCGAACAGGTATTCAATTATTTTATTTAATTTCAAACAATTATTGAATTAATGAACACTTTTGTGATGGAGAGGGGGTTGGGTAGAGAGAAAGGGCATTGTTTTAAACAATTTGTTTGTTTCAATAACTCTTATTCATTGACAATGTCATACATTAATAGCTCTTTCAGTCAGAAGTCGGTTATAGCGGCGAAGGCTATAGAGAACAAGGCTTTCAAAAACACTGATCAATATCACTGCCAATGAGCTATTGGGCGCTAATTCTGTTTGAATTGTTTAGATTTATTCAATAAGTTTACCCATATGTCATACATTACTATTTGAGCAGGCTTACATAATTTTAATATTTCATTTGAGTCCCAATAAAGACCTAAAAGATTGCAATTTAACCGTCGTTTTCAATATTTGACTATAAATACAGTTTTAATGATTTTCTTTATTTTTCTTATTATCTTGAATTAGTTTTGTTTAAATTAACAATATTTCAAAGTAGACAATTGTGTCCAGGTGTAGTATAGGTGTAGTACCTGTATATGAGCACATTTTGTAGCGAGGATTTCACTTCGTTGTGCACTCAAAAGCTCTCTATTTAACTAAATCTAAACAATATTTAAATGAAATGATTGGTTCGTTAAAAGAAAATTCGAGTTATTTAATAAAATAATTGAAATACAATACAATAAACTCAATTGCTTTACATTCAAAACAAATCTACCCCTTCTTATGACATACTCTTTTACTCTCTAACAATTCCTTCCAAACCAGTATACTGTATATCCGTTCTGCCCGAACATATTATCCCAAAAATTATTATCAATTGGTTTATATCTAGATTTGAAAGATAAGTCGAGTGCACAAAGACATGCAATTGCAACTATAAATCTCCCTGAATATTTCCCCAAAAATTCCCCCTATTTTTCAAATAAGCCGCGACTTATATACACTAATATACGGTAATTAATAATTATTGCAAAAAAATGGAGATAGAGCCAGCTTAAATTTAATTTTTAGCTCATTCCAAACTGAGATTAACTTATTGTCCATAAGTTATGGAATCTTTGACTTATTTTTCAGATGAGAACAACAATTATTTTGCTCTTAATATTTCTAAGTATTTACGAGAATTTTAATAATTATTGTACTCTGAACTGAAAATGGAACCGGGAAAATAATGTGATCTATAAAATAGCCCAGACCCGAATTGGCTAACAATTAAGCTTGCTCGTTATTTCCCTTTTTTCGCATCTCTAGTAATTATATTTTTTAAAACGAGACAAACGATTGTTATATAAGTTCTGAATATAATAGGAGAACAAAAAGCATAAGATCTGCACAAGTCTTAAGTCATAAGCATTTCCTTATTTGATATGTCATTTAATTTCTTCTATTATTATATTTTTCACAATTTTTAATGTGATATTCAATTATTATTTCATTTGAAAGACACTATTTTGAGACGAAATATCTTTAAATAACAATATATCGAAAAAACATATTAAATATTAAATAAGTTTTCTTTTTCTAGCGATAAGAATAAAAAAAATAAATTTCATATTAAATATAAGTTAAATATAAAACTAAATAAAAATAAAATAATTGTGACTCTCATTGCAGACAAACTGTTTTTGTATTCAGTAAAGCTTTGACCCATTTCTTGAGGCAGTCTTTTCTTCAATTATTAACTTTTTAACGACTCATTAGAAAAGCATATGATTTATAAATGAATGGGAGAGTGAAGTGAGAGAGCAATTGAAACCGAAAGCAAATCGGAAAAGAAGATAATTTTCAGATTCACTCACCAATTGTCGAAACGTCGACCAAATTATTAGCCAAAAAAAGAGTATTTATTTCAAAATAGACGACAAAATAATTGCATAAAATTGGAAATCTTTTCGATTAGAGTAGAGCTCAGCTCAGCCTCGCTCTTAAAATGTTAGTCTTGTCTTAAATTCTTAACTTAATTATCCTTGACTTATATCACACTAACACATATCGAGATTTATTGAATTCAATGCTTTTATTATTGTTTTTCTTCCACTATTTCATAAGCGGTTCATATTTTCGATTTGAATCCCAAATAATTTTTACAATTAATTAAAATAATAATAAACTTCAGTATAATTAGTCAAATATTGATAAGTCAGAGATGCGCACGACGTGTGCTCTTACACAAAAGTAAATATAGCCAGTACAGTTTCGTACAGCAATTTTGTCTGAAGTGGTCCAATTTGAACCATCCAAGATTGTAGAACAGATGGCAGAGTACTAACCTCGCTCCAAACTTAGAACCTTGTTCATTTCTTAATTGATTGCACTATAATTGCAATTATTTTATGCAATTTTAAACATTTCAAAGAAAACAATTTAAGATTTCATAACTGAAAAGGTTTTGAAAAATTAAAAGTTAGAGAAATAATGATTTAATACTAATTACTATCGAATGGAAACTCAGCTAAATTTGGCCACGAGTTGGATCGACGGAAGTTTCGTCTACAGTACAACTGAGACCTGGCTCAACACAATGAGAACATTTGAGAACGGCACTTTTAAGACAGATGAATCGGGTTCATTTCCTCCTCGCAATCGTGAACGCGTTCCTCTGATCAACTCCCCGCCGGCCCATCACTTACGAATGGTCACTCCGGAGCGCATGTTCTGTACGAACAGATCAGTCAATAATTGCATTCAATTGTATATTAATTCCTAAATAACTATTGCATACAGTGTTAGGCGACCCGAGGACTAACCAAAATCCAGCCCTATTAGCATTCGGAGTAGTATTATTCCGTTGGCACAACATACTGGCCGAACGGGTCCAGGCCGAACACCCGGAGTGGTCGGACGAAGATGTCTTTCAAAGAGCTCGACGTTTAGTTGTCGCTAGTCTACAGGTGCGAGCCTTCTGTTTGGGGCACTATTACAACGAGTGGTTTCGATCTAAACAACGACAGAAACCCTTAACCTATTAGCACATTAACACTCATTGCACTCATGTCTCACACATATCGTTGTAATAGTGGTTCAAATGTCAAAAAACTGTTAAAACGTATAACTAATTGAATATTCGTGTAATCGATAGAACATAATATTGTATGAATACCTGCCGGTGCTCTTCGATGAGCCCATCCCGCCTTATAAGGGCTTCAAGCCAGACATTCACCCTGGTGTTAGTCATGTATTCCAGTCAGCAGCCTTTCGGTTCGGCCACACGATGATACCTCCCGGCCTCTATCGAAGGTAAGTCTCAAAATTCAATTGTTTTCTTCACTTAATATTACATACAATTATCGACAACTAATCTATCATTATATGAGTTGAACTAATTGTTTAACATTTTTCTTGTGATCTCTACCAGAGATGCAAATTGTAATTTCCGCAAAACATCGTCAGGTCATCCGGGACTACGTCTGTGCTCAACCTGGTGGGATTCAGAGGTGTGTTCCTATTAATCAAACTCTCTTTATCTCAATATTTAATTAATATTTTATTAAATATTTTTTTACTGATATATAAATCACATAAAATCTGAATCTGAAACGAGTTATTAGTTTTCAATCCTTAAAGTTATGGATATTTCAATACAAATATTCTTTTGTTAATAAATATAATTTATTTTTGTTTTAATTCAAAGCAAATCACGTTTTAAATACATAATTAATTTTCTCAATATTTCTTCCGCAAAGAAAATAAAAAAATTATTCAAATTTTTCTTCAATTTTGCCGATCATTATTCAGCACTAAAAAACAAATAAATTATTTATTATTTTGCTTTCAATAGGAAATTGTGCCCGAGATTGGAGTCGAGGAACTTATAATGGGATTGTCGTCACAAATAGCTGAAAGAGAAGATTCAGTTCTCTGTTCTGATGTCAGAGGTATTACTTGAATAAGTTTTTAGTGCTTTGCCATCGATTCAAACGAAACAAAAGAATGAATTGTCTGAAAAACTTTTAAATTAGAGCTCATTTTCTATGAAATTATAGGCGATTTCTCTGAAATAATTGACTTATATTTCTATAATATCTGTGCATTTTTTTGCTCCAATTTTCGCTTTTCAAACGTCAAATATTCTGCTGAATTGAATGAATATTTCAATCAACTGAATGCTGAATACCTGACAATTAGTTCATATCATTTTCCAAACATTCCTTTGCCGTAAAATAAAATTAGTTTTTTATTAATAAAATATTTATCGAATAAATATAAACATAAAAAAAAAGTTAATTCAAAAATATTTTTAATTATGATCACAGATCAGTACAGTATCACTGCTGACTTAATGAAATAAATTAGCTATAAATAGTACACAATTTAATCACACCCGCGCTCTGGGCCTCTGCTCTTGACATTCATGTTTAAAAATAAATCAGATTTTATTTTCTTATAGTAATAAACTTTTTCTACATCTCATTAACTCAGTTTCAATTGAAGGCATTCACGCTTTCACTGAATGTTTTGCAATTGTTTTCTTTGAGTATTCATTCGCTTTCCATAAAAGAAAACCAAAAATTCTTATGAAATCATACGAAGCTATTGCTTAGAATTCACACTTGAATTGCATTGAAAATTAATAATTATAATATTCATATAATATTTGTGCTGCGAATCGCTTTCAATACACAAATATATTTTTTATGTAAAAGTTTTTTAGATTTTCTGCTAATAAAAGCGATATAAAAGTGAGAAAAAAACCAAAACTTGAAGCACTTCATGTATTGCATAACAGACTGTATTTATCGGCAATTTTATAAGTTATAACACAAACTAACTTATAATTTGAGTACGAATTTGGGTCATTACAACTGCTCACTCACTCTCCCTATCTCTACTATCTCTCCCAAATGCATCTCTTCAGAACCGGATGACCTTTTCCTTCTTAAGGTTCGGTCACTATTGCAAATGTAATGATAAAATCGAAAGCTTTTTCTTAAGTAAAAGAAATATTTTTATAAATTGAAAGTTAGTTTACGTTAATAATTAGTGTTTCATTATATGCTCATGCAAGTCTTATTAGTGCTTTAGTGAACACATGAGTAGATCATATAATTCTTTTGTATTCAACTTTTAACTAATGGAGCCATATATCCAAGCACTAGATTAGCCGTATTTAAAGAAGAATGAGCCGAATCATTCTTTATGTCATCCATTGTTTCGATTTAAGATAAAACATATTTAATAGCAATTGATTTACATTTAATTCTTTCCTTTTGTTTATTATAACAGTTGTAATGCATTTCCAAAGATTTTGATAATTATCAGCAGTAGATAATATAGAAATCATAGAAATAACATTGTAGGAAGATGATTTCACTCCAATCACATTTATTAGTTTAGTTTTAAAACATTCAATTATAATAAAAATGATGAAAAATAATGAGCTAGACAAATTGAAATTAATGAAATGTTCAATTACTAAACTAACAGTCCGTTTATGTGTATACAGTATTTGAATGTTTGTTTGAATTCTGTGTTTAGAACAACAAATCTCTGTTGAAAGCATAGTACGAAAAGTCAGCCCCAACCCGACCCAACCCACACCCGAGGGTTTAATGTATAGGAAATAAAAGAACAGAACGTTCGTGCAACTAATTTAAAATTGATTTGTGGCAATTTTATTAGACTATTCAAGCTATGAATTGAGTGAAAATTACAGTTATTTAACCATTAATTAACTCGAATTAATAAATGAAACAGGGAAGAATCTCTGAAACCTCTTTCATTTGATTTATATGTCCATTAAACTTATACCAGTATCAATTGAGTAAATCAGAAGCATTTTAATTATTCGATTCCAAAAGATCAGTATAAGAAATGATTTAAAAAGTACCCACATATTCGTGTATAGATTGAACATTCAATGTGTGAATAATATTGAAAATTATTAAATCCTAATCTATTGCATAGTATTCAAGCAATAAATGACTCCGAAGTGGCTCTTAGTTTAACTTTTGCCAACAGAAATGCCGCGGGTCTACACTTCAATTTATGGACCCGCGCCCAACCCGCCAATTATGCTGTCGACCCAACCGCCACCCGCAAGGGTTTTAAGTGGGATGAGAGTTACGGTTTCGTGAATCAAAGCACGCTTTCAGCAATTATTGGAACCAAGGTTCTTTTTTTTTATTTTTTGTATGACTCGAGGCTTTGAGAGCCTCTATTGAATCTATTCCTTTATAGTCTTTGTTTATATGGATAACATTTTTTATTATCAAATCCTTGATTATTTACTTTACAAGTTTTCGAATAGAATTTTTATGAGTTTCCAGTTTTGACTCAAAAAATAAAATTATTTAAAAGTTTAGCTTCGCTTCAATGCTTTGCACTAAATATTTGTTGGAAACTAATTATTTATATCGTTTTCAATACAAACTAAAGCAGAAATCGATAGACGTTATGGTCTTTGCAATCAATTTTTAATTAGTAAAAAGTTTTAGTCACACAATACGATAAAGTTTCCGTTTCCGGCCGGATATCGATTATCGCTTTTTGTAATCACCGCAACTTTTTTGACTGCACTGGCCCGGACGGGGCCTAAGGAGGTGTGCCCGCCCGTTGACACCCCCCCGAAGTCCCGTTCATTTTCCTTCAAGTTTATGCTCGTGTACTACAGAAAAGCTTTGCTATCCATAGGGGTATTGGGGGAGGCGTTAAATGGGGTTAAATGCCAGAATTGGCCTCAAAATTCATCCATGTTTAAGGGAGAGGTGGAAATGGGAAGTAAAAAATTGCGAAAACTCGACTTTTACTCGGAGCCACCTTTTGTTTAATTTTTGCAAATTTACCCCGAGCTCACACTCAAAATTCATAAACAAATTAATTAACAAAATGTTGAAAATTAGTTCTCTTTGTTTTGAATACTATCCACAAAAGCCACAATTTTGCTGCTGAATGATCCCAAATGATCCTGGAGGGTTTTCTCGTTGATGGTATGCTTTTATAATTTGATAGATCATAGGGTCATCAGGGAAATGCTATTTTCTGCGCCTTTATGTATTGCAAACCCGAATCCATTGCTCGATCTATTATAGCCTATAATTTATATCTAGCCTTACAATGAAATTATAGGTAAACCCAATGAATGGATATTCCGAATGCATTAAACAATTCCGTTGAAAAATAATTATCTGAATTAGATTTCTCTTTACAAATGAAATCATATGAATCACTGCAAAAGTGGTTTCAGATTAATGCAAAAAATTCTGTGTCTGAGAGCAAAAAATTTTGTTTTTCTGATTATTTATCTAAGTCAGGGTCAGGTCATTATACAAGTCTACAGAATTTAATTATATATTTGTATGTATTTTTCAAAACATAAAAACGTAACTAATTTTTAACTTTATATTTAATTAATTTGTTTACATCCAAAGTATTGCTTCAAAATAATCGATAAGACGTTTAATACTTTCGATTACTTTTTTAATTAATCTTATTTTTTGAATAAAAAGAGTAATTTATACTATAATTATCTGAAGATAATCTTTTGGCTTATCTATAATCAAGTATTCTATCAGATATAAGGCCAGACAGTATCTCGTAAACAAACTTTTCTCTTAGTTTAATAAATGTGTCAAAAAGTGTGAAACAAATATGTTTCGTATGACTGGAATAATTGAAATTCTTCCGCAATAATTGATACAAAGCATGAGAAATGAATTTTTTCTCCTCATTTCAATACATCTGATGCCTGACTCCAATTAAGCATTTATTTCATTGCCATTCAATTATTATTTCTCTTTTAATATTCTTATAATGTCTTACATTGTTATTGTTTTTATCTTTTCTTCCCTTTCTTTGAAATACAAATATTTTATAGCCTTTGGTACTCAAAGAAATTGCACCAAAAGAGCACTCGAATCGACCCGATCTGTATGTTTGAGAGAAAATTCTCTATTCTTTAAGTACATCATATCTCAAGTTAATCCCCGAAGGCTTATAATACTGTACTGTAGTATAGAATGGTTTATGAATCAGAAGAATTCTACACGAATTTCGGCCTTTTCTTTAAGATATCTGTCAGTGCTGTCAAACAGAATTATCAAAATCTTTTCTATCCATTCATTCAATTTTATTGTTTCTTTTGATGACTTTCTCACAAATATTCTATACATTTAATCCTTATATTGGAAACAATTGTTTGATTTTCTATAAAGAAATTATTCGATTCATAATTTTCAGATTAATTTTTTTTGTTTAAATAAGTTTTCGTTAAGTGATTCAAAAGCATAAAAAAAATACTGAACACTGTATTTGATTTGTTTATATTCCCGAAAAAAAGATTCGTTTATTCAGAAATGTGTGTCATTTTATTTTTAATTTACTTCTTCAGGCGATTCTCTGCTTTGAATTGAAGGCTAAAATGTGTTGAAATGTCTGTTACTTTATATAATACACAATTAAATTGCTTTAACTTTCCGTTATTTTAATTCAAAATATTCTTTTTTAGCGAATATTTTTCTATAATTATGTCTGACATCTGATAAGTAATAGATTTTTAATGAATGTATAAAAATATTGCTATTATTACATAAGACTTATTCTTACAGACAAGTTGTTCGGACCAATGGATTTCAGTCGCAGGGATTTGGCGGCACTTAATATAATGAGGGGAAGAGATAATGGTTTAGCCGACTATAACACTGTCCGCAAATCATTCAATTTGGTGCCAATTAATAACTGGACACAAATTAATCCTTATCTTTACGCCAGAAAACCAGAGATTTTCGATCAATTGGCAGATCTTTATGAACACAACTTGGATGATGTGGATGCTTATGTGGGCGGAATGGTTGAGTCCGACTTCGAGAGGGGCCGACCGGGAGAGTTGTTTAGGGCTATAATAAGGGAACAGTTCGTTCGTCTGCGAGACTCAGACAGGTTTTGGTTCGAGAACAGTCAGAACGGGATCTTCAGTCCCGAAGAGATCGAAGAAATCAGAAAAATTCGTTTATACGATATACTCGTCAACGCCACTGCCATTCCTCCCGATGCCATACAAAAGAATGTATTCATATTCAAAGACAACGACCCATGTCCTCAACCGGAGCAGTTGAGTGCTAAGCTATTGGAGCCATGTCTGATCCTGGCCGGTTGGAACTACTTTCACGGCTCTGAACTGCCATATATTTTAGTCATTCTTTTGTTGACATTCATTCCAATGGGTATTCATTTCAAACTCACAATACTTTCCGCTATTAATATTGAATTGCAATCAAAATCTAATTTTGTTTTGTTTTTATGCTTTCATTCAAAAGTTGTCGCACTTTTGGGTTACGGAGTAATAAAACTACAGAACAGGAGAAGAAGGAAATTAAAGGCCAAACAAGAGATGACAAATGGAAAAAATTATGACAAACTCTGTAAACATTAATCAATTGCTATAAATATTTTTATTCAACTATTCCTACAATTAATAAAAACATTGAAATTATTCGCTCAGATGTTAGAGAATGGTTGCATCAGAACCACAAGCGATACGTGAAGGTTAAGATCGGACCCGAAGAGAACATCTCAACAATCAATAGAAAAGGAGAGACTTTGAGAAATATCGACTTCAAAGACGCCAACTCTTTGATGGTTGAGGTGACCCAAGACTCACATAAGCCAATGGTTTTGATCCGATCGGCACGAGATCACGATCTGGTCCTACAGTTCAATAATATCGGGACTCGAAAGAAGTTTTTGGCGAAATTGGAGGCATTTTTGCTGAACTACAAGAAGACACTGGAGATCATCCACACCTATAAGGATGTAATGCTCGCCAACGCAGAGACCAAAGAGAAGCGACAAAAACGTTTGGAACACTTCTTCAGAGAAGCCTATGCTTTGACTTTCGGTCTGAAACCCGGGGAAAGGCGTAAACTAGAAGACGTGAGCAATGATGTGATTATGGTTATGAGGACTTCCCTCTCGAAGAAAGAGTTCGCCGAAGCTCTTGGTATGAAACCGGACTCACTGTTCGTCAAACAAATGTTCAATTGTGTGGACAAAGACAAAGACGGGCGGATCAGCTTCCAGGAGTTCCTGGACACTGTGGTCCTGTTCTCCCGGGGAAAGACTGAGGACAAGTTGAGGATCATATTTGACATGTGCGACAACGACGGCAATGGAGTGATCGATAAGTTAGAACTGACCAAGATGTTGAGATCACTCGTAGACATCGCCAAAACTGATTCCATGACAGAGGAAGAGGTGATGGAACTGATCCAGGGCATGTTTGCCGCCACAGGGCTCGACAATAAGGAAGAGTTGACTTACGATGACTTTAAGCTAATGATGAGGGAGTACCGGGGTGACTTCATCGCCATAGGTCTGGACTGCAAGGGTGCCAAACAAAACTTCCTGGACACCTCCACCAATATCGCCCGAATGACCAGTTTTCAGATAAACCAATTGCCAGATCCAGAGCCCAATTACCTGCTCCGGAAATGGCACCACTGGATCACATTCCTGGAGGAGTATCGCCAACACATCGTATACTTATTGCTGTTTTTCGTCACAACGACTGTCCTATTCGTCGAGCGATTCGTGAATTACACTTATCTGAGTGAACACATCGATCTGAGACACGTCATGGGCTATGGCATAGCCGTCACCCGAGGATCTGCCGCTTCTTTATCTTTCTGCTACTCATTACTGTTGCTTACAATGTGTCGGAATCTGATTACAAAGATAAGAGAAATACCATTACATCAATACATACCACTTGACTCTCACGTCCAGTTCCATAAGATAGTAGCCATGACTGGACTCTTCTTCACGAGTATGTCATTCAATAGCTTTAAATGCAATCAAATATAATATAACTATAATTCTGATCCAATCGGTCGGCCATACAGTTGTGCACACTATCGGTCACTGCATTAACTTCTATCACGTGTCGACTCAACCCATAGAACACTTGCGATGTCTGACGAAAGAACTGAACTTCGAGTCGGACTCAAAGCCGACCTTTTCGTTCTGGATATTCGGAACAGTGACCGGACTCTCGGGAATAGTACTGTTCGGCATCGTGTGCATCATATTTATCTTCGCGCACCCGAAGATCAGACAGAAGGCCTACAGTTACTTCTGGATCACTCATAGCCTCTACTACTGGCTCTACATATTCAGTATAATCCATGGGTTGGCTAAACTGACCGGAGTATGAATTAGACTCATTGGCCTCAGTCTTCCCTCTATTCATACTATTCTTTACTCCCTATCCATACAGACGCCACGATTTTGGGTATTCTTCATAATTCCTGCCATTATTTTTGCTTTAGACAAAATAGTCAGTCTTCAGGCCAAGTATATGGAACTGGATGTTCTCGACTCAGAACTCCTTCCTTCCGGTCAGTCATATAAAGTGAAATTAATATAAAAATTGTTAAAAATTATTCATTACTTCAATAGACGTAACAAAAGTCAAGTTCTCGCGTCCGCCCAGTTTTAAGTACCTGTCCGGACAGTGGATTCGATTGTGTTGCACAGCCTTCCGATGCAGTGAATTCCATTCCCTGACACTTACTTCTGCGCCGCACGAAAACTACCTGTCGGTGCACGTGAAGGCACAGGGACCCTGGACTTGGAAGCTCAGGAACTATTTTGATCCGAACAACTTTGAGAACAAAGCCGAACAAATGAAAGAACTGCCGAACCCTTTGCCTAAGATCAGACTCGAAGGACCCTTTGGGGGCGGAAACCAGGACTGGTATAAGTATGAGATCGCGGTTATGGTCGGCGGTGGCATCGGAGTCACCCCATACGCCTCCATACTTAATGACCTGGTATTCGGCACATCCACCAATCGATATTCAGGCGTCGCCTGCAAGAAGGTATGATTGTCTCATTTTAGTGCCAATGTGTCGGTGCTCTCATCAGTCGGTCCTAAATGAGTAGGGAATGACTTAATGAGCGGATTATTAGTCATTCAGTCCAATGAAAGGCTAAAGAATTGCTGTAATCGACGAATGAATAAGAGAACAGAATTAAAGTGTAATTATGTATAAAAAGCAGAGATAGGCAATGGGTCTGACGACAGGGGGTAAGCCAAAAAATTGGCCAAAAGGGGTACAATTAATCACTTTTGAGGGCCAAAAGTGCCCCCATTTTCGCGTTTTTCCTCAAAAAGATCGTAAAATGGAGGGGGTATGCCTCAGCCAAAATCACAGGGGGTTACCCCCTATACACCCTTGCCTATCACTGATAAAAAGGCAATTTGTTCCGGGTATTGAATTGGTTCAGTGAATTTATACCGTACGGTTTGATCTCGAGTTTCATTGTCTCAAAATTATTTGATATATCAAACGCTAGAATGCAATGCATATCAGGCCATAGCCAAGGGTATACAAGAAATCTTGTATGCCATTTACTCCCTTCTAAGTTCAGGATCACAAAACCTGTGTACCTGGTCATCCCTAAATATATGTGTGCGCCTATATTCATATCTGAGCGATGGCTCTATAATTAGATCGATTGGATTGTCATTTAATTGATATCATTATCCAC
This sequence comes from Eueremaeus valkanovi, assembly GCA_034693305.1. Taxonomy (NCBI): domain Eukaryota; kingdom Metazoa; phylum Arthropoda; class Arachnida; order Sarcoptiformes; family Eremaeidae; genus Eueremaeus; species Eueremaeus valkanovi. Next base: position 2,098 of record JAQIWA010000148.1, on the reverse strand, counting down.
TTTAAGGTCTATTTTCTGTGGATCTGTCCATCGCATCGACACTTTGAATGGTTTATTGATGTGTTGCGAGACGTAGAGCGTAAAGACGTGACACAAGTATTAGAGGTTCATATATTCATCACTCAATTCTTCCATAAGTTCGACTTAAGAACAACAATGTTGGTAAGTGTGCGCAACTGACAGAACAGACACCCTATGAATGACTAGTCACTAGTGATCGACACTAAACCATATTTGAGATCACTCTTCAAAGTGTATAGTATTTGTGTAGAAATCAATTTCCTTTTAATCTTTCAGTACATCTGTGAGAATCACTTCCAGAGAATATCCAACCGAAGTATGTTTACAGGACTTAAAGCAATCAATCATTTCGGTAGACCTGATATGAATGCGTTCCTGAAGTTCGTCCAAAAACAACACTCATATGTGAGTCATAAGAATACAGATATAATTGAATCATATTATCGATCGATTGCTAATCATTTCGATTCTTCCGGAATATTCGTTATACAGGTTAGTAAAGTGGGTGTATTCAGTTGTGGGCCATCGGCGCTCACCAAAACAATAAGCCAGGCCTGTGAGGCCACAAACAATAGGAGAAAACTGCCTTATTTTCTGCATCAATACGAAAACTTTGGTTAACTATTGTATTATATTATTAATCGACTCATTATTTTAATTATTAGTTTAATTTTAGTGCCAATTAATTCGCTCTTAAGTTCACATTATTTTTATCTGTTTTTGTTATTTTATTATTTTTGATAATATTATTTTCCTCTGTATTATACCCTTGTTCGATTTAGGCAAGCACTTCAAACAGGGCTGTATTTTTAGGTAAATTAATGTTAATTACTATAATTTACTTATAATTTGTAAGTCGAAGAAAAACTCATTTTATTTATCAGAAAATATTTATTTTTTTTAATTTTAATTATTATTATTTGGAAAATCGACGCTAAAAAAAGTTAGAAAAAAATTACCTTAAATTATAAATTCCTTTTTTACAATTAATTAGTTGTTGTGATAATTCAAATCTTAAATTAAATGAATTGAAGAAAAAAAAACAAAAAATATTCTATAATTTAATTTATATTAAATATATTATCAAATAATATGCGATTAAATACATAGCAATTCTAAGGCATTTAGTTTTTAGTGTAATATTTTGAATATAATGCAAATATTAATAATTTTTTTCAATGTTTAATGTGATATAAAAGCCTTAAAGTTGCCTGTGCTATTTTATCCGAAATAATAATTAAGCAAGTTAATGTATTCGTTTCATTACATTCGTACAAAATATTATAAATGACTCAATATTTGCAATAAAAATGTTATCTTTGAATGCATTAAAAATTTTTCTTTGCCTTAAATTACTGTAAATATTAATAAAGTATTCGAAGAAAAAAATGTTTACTATTGGATGAAATCAAAGACCTTAACGGAGGCCACAATAATCAGATAAAGCTAGCATGCTAAGTGCATGTTAAGGAAGGTAATGCCTTTTCTTTTTGTATGAATATCTCGTTTTTTCGCTTTAAAGTCAAATAATTTGAAATAAAAAATCGAAAAATTATCGAAAAGAGATACAGAAATAATAACTATCAGTGAAAAAATCGATTGGAATGGCATTGAAAACGGCTCAACCAATTAATATTAATTACTATAATGTAGTTAACCTCATATTAATAAGTTGTTAATAATAACTTACCTTTCTTGTGATTTTCATAAACTTACCCAAACATAGATATGATTAATGATTTTTTAATCTCAAATGTTTTGAGTCCTTTAATCAATTTTATTCTTTATTTTTTTCATCTTTTTTTCCTTTAGTATTCAGACTTTAGAAATGATTTAATTTTTTTAAACATTTTCTCTTACAAAGTATGGCTTAAATAAGATTTTTTTTGTAATAAAATTTGAGTAAATATAATATTCTTATATAATATATGAGTTTTTGGCTAAAAATTCTTGTTTTTGTTTTAAATTGTTTTAAATTATATTTTATAATAATTAAGACTTTTTTAAACAATGAGTAAAACAATTATTAATAACAAATATATAATAAGAGAAAAAATTAATTAATATCTTATATATT
>JAQIWA010000147.1:0-46838 GCA_034693305.1 Eueremaeus valkanovi | reverse complement strand
TTTTGAAAATTTTTACAACAATGGTGCACAGACGTACAGACAGACAGACACCTTCTCAAGAACATAAGCGAGTATACAGAGCTAAAAATGTCAATTAATATAAATTCAATCAATTCTGATGTCATCTACACTTTAAAACAAGCACGAACGTTATGACCAGCGAGTAGACATTAGATCTATTGTTGATACTCTTGATTATACAGCCATTTCACCGGAGAATCGGAACTAAATAAAATTGATTGATAGGGTTGAGAATGGGCTCATACAGGCACAGGATGCTGGTGCACAAGGCGGACAGGGATTGCCTAATGAAGAACAGATTGAAGGAATGCGAAACAGGTTCCTTACATTGAACGATTTGATCTGGGAAGTCTCTTATGAAGCCACCCAATGGATAGATGATTTGCTTAAGGTTGCAAGTTGTTACTAACAAAGTTCGTGCTTTGATCTTGGTAGAATTGAAATATAAAATATTATCTTTAAATAACAATTGAAATAAAAATTAAAATTGTTTTTCAAATTAAAGAAATTGAAAATAATTGTTAGACATTCAGAAAACTATTTGAGTTGAGCTCTGATTGTCTGCAGAAAGAGACCACAAATCAGCAAATCAATTGAGTTATGGCACAGGAGGCACAGGAATGGGAAGAACTGCGAATACTTTGGAACAACATCCGGATTAGCCAGGGAGGTTTAAGACAAGCATTCGAACGACTCGACAATTTGACTACTTTTGGAGGTGTTGGCACTCTTGCTGTCGTTGGTGAGGACACAGTTGGTCCTCAGGCCATATATGTGCGGGGCCATCCTCTAACCACTACAGTGAGGGAGATTGAATGGAACGGAGAGCCTGGCTCCACCTTCAACATTGAGAACCAGCAGTTTTTGTTCTTACTGAATCAAGAGGAAGAGTTAGTGCCGTACATTGTCAACGCACAGGGAGTGGCCGAAAGGATGTTCGACATCAATGGGCAGGCAGTGGGTCTGAGCAATGATGAGACGGTCCGGATCATTGATCGAGCCAAATATGATTGGGTCCGGCGAAGGATTGATTTGATTAGGGACAAGGTCAGACACATCAGGGAACTTGCAGGCCGGTGTATGGAAAGTTCGATCCAGGGCATTTTCTACGTAGGCCAACTACCCGAGTATGATCAACTGGCCGAAGCACAGGGATTGCCCCATTCGGATGAATGGGATGCAGCTTACAATCAGTTTTTAGCCTTTGAGGCCAGGTGTCCACATTATTGGCAGTGGTGCGCACAGGCCGAACAATTTATCAATTCTGCAGCAATTATCGAATTGCCCCCTCATTCAGGTCTCTACCCTGAGATGGATCAACAGCCAGGACTCAATTTATGATTTTAACCCATGCCTTACTCGTTAGACATATCCCGAACCGTCCAAATAAATGAAATCATATTTTCTGAAAACTGTTTTCTAACACATGTAACCATTGAATGCACAGCAATGTACATACAGATGCACAGGCTCCATTTGTGGTGAACGGCAAGGATATATTTGATTTTAATATGTTCCGTATGATTCCATTGCTACTATTACCCACATCAATGTTGAAGTTTTTACGTGTGAAAAATGCCCTGGATGCAATTGATTTTTTCATTGACTCGACCCGTTATATAATGAAAAACTGGCAAAAAATAATATCAGACTTGAATTGGAATAATAAGTAGTCATTAAGTTTACTGAATTAAGAACTCATTTCTGGTTGAATTCGCGATTGAATTCATTTATGAATTCATTTTAGCAATATTTTTAGGGAGTATACTCCCTTATGTTCTTGAGAAGGTGTCTGTCCGTCTGTCCGTCCACCATTGTTGTAAAATTTTTAAAATTTTGAAAGTTATACTCATTTTTAGATTTTCAATATTTTCAAAAATTTGAAAATTTTCAACAATGTTGTGATTGTTAACACAGCTAAAGCAGTGTTACTACAGATGAATACTATAGTTACGAATACCATTTGACCCAATTATCTTCTAATGGCTAAATTATCAAGATTATCACCAATAGATCCCAAGTATACTCCCTGGTAATAACGTTCGTGCTTGTTGTTACTTATATAGAAAGCGAAGTTGTTTTAAAAGTTTTAAGAATCCGTAAAGTTTTGTATTCTTTTAATTTATTGGATTTTTGAGAGATTTTCAACAATTGTTTTATATTTTATAAATGAATTGAAGCTTTTGTTGAATTGGTCCGGAATGGCTACTGGAGGACAAGTGCCTACTGATCCTAACAAACAATTATTGCGTGAATTAGGCTTCGAGTGCTATGAACAGGTAGGTTCGGGTGCCAATGGAATAGTCTTTAAAGGCGTTTGCAATTCTGCGGCGAAGAAACTTTATTTGATTGATGAAAATGAAGCTAAAAGACAGATCAGGGCTGGAGTTCCGGTGAGGACCGAACCAAAAGCTGAAGGCACTCAATATTATGTGGAAAAGTCTTTGGCCGGTAAGCCGTGCGCTATAAAACTCTTGTCCCAACGAAGTACGCCATTCATATACGACGAAATGCTGGTCAGTGTCTCTCTTTCGCACTCCAATTGTGTCCAGATATATGGCACTGCAACTGATCTGGATAACTCTCTCTACTATTTGATTAGTGAGTATTTAAACGGAAAAGAACTGGATACTTTTCTCGATGACTTCGATGGCCAGGTCAGGGCTATTGACGAGCCATTGGCTATTGAGATGTTGGTTCAGTTGGTCTGTGGTCTCGAATATCTGCACAGAAACGGTATAACTCACGGAGACATGCATTCGGGGAATATTATGTACAATATAAGTCCCGCCACTGGCTATCAATGGAAGTATTTGGACTTTGGTCTGTCCACTATGAGTCGATCCCCTACACGTCGAGGTCTTGTGGGAGATATTGTGGATTTGGGTTTAATATTCAAACAAATCATTAATTCGTCTGCCATTCGGTCGGAAAAGAAGACAAAACTCAATCAATTGACTGATTCGATGGTAAATAGTTCTATGGCTGACATGACTCAGGTTAGAGTTCAACTTAAAAACTCTATCCAATCGAGTGGATTCAGACTACCATTCAGTCTACCCTTTTTGAAGAAATGAGTCAAACAAAATAGATGTGGGATCAACTGTATTGCTTAACATATGATTTAGCCTAGATTACTACCAACCTTCAACATCCAGACATAATATGCAGATTAAATAGTTTGAAACCTGTATGAGATTGAAATAATTGATTTTATTCGTCAACTGTACAGGCATATATTTTCCTAAATTCTTTAAGAGTTTCACAGATTTTGAGAGCTTTTTAAACAATTGTTTCAATGATAATGTTATGAGCAGGCAGCTGAAATGCTACCTGCTCCAATCAAAACTTGAATATGAGAGACCAGAATATTCTTACCCGGATTTCAAATGAAATACAAATACACGAACGCATGGAAACAGAGAATATGCGGTTAATTAATACTATTATTCTCTATTTCTTAGACTTTACGTTCATCTCTGAGAGCAAATAATTGTGCTGGATCAGATCAATTCATTTTTCAGAGCTTACAATTCAATACTGTTTGTCTGAATTCAGAATTTTTCAAATCTATTTATTTTAAAAAATTTTCAATTCTAGTCATGTTTTTAAACAATTATTTTCAGTTTTCTTAAAATGAATTCAAATTATTGCTTAAGTCAAGCACTAGTCAGACGAGAAAGAGGGTATGGATTCGAGAGGTCAGAGTTCTGAACCTTATCCTACGAATTCCCAACTCTTGGATTTGTACGAAAGACGATTGCCTACAAACCCAAACCGACCCTTTTTACGAGAACTAGGGTTTGATTGCTACGAAAAGGTGGGTTCTGGTGCTTTTGGCATAGTCTTCAAAGGCGTTTGCAATACCGGCGCAAAAAAGTCGTATTTAATCGATAAGAAAGCGGCCAAACGGCAGATGAGGGCTGGAGTTCGGGTCAGAGCCGAACAAACGCCTGAAGGCATTAATTATTCTATAGAGAGGTCTTTGGCCGGAAAGCCATGCGCTATAAAAGTTATCTCGGCTACGGGAACGCCAAATATATACAACGAAATGCTGGTCAGTCTGACTCTTGTGCACCCGAACTGTGTGGAGATATATGGCATTGTCACTGATCTGGATAACTCTCTCTATTATTTGATTAGTGAGTATTTGAATGGTCAGGCAATGGATTTTTTCCTACAAAGCTTTGATGGAACGATCAGGAGTATTGACGAACTCTTGACTATTGAGACAATGGTTCAGTTGGTCAGTGGTCTCGAGTATCTGCACAGTAATGGTATAATTCACGGAGACCTGCATTCGGGGAATATTATGTACAATATATCGCCTGAAAGAGGCTATCAATGGAAGTATTTGGACTTTGGTATGTCGGCTATGACTCAATCCCCGGCCCGCAGAACGCATGACATCGCAGACCTGGGATTCATTTTCATGCTTGTCCTCAACATGTCTGCCATTGAACCCGAAAAGAAGGCGAAACTCAATCAATTGACTGATTCGATGGAAAATAGCTATATTGACAATATGACCCAGGTCAGTGTTCAGCTCAATACTATTGTCAATCCAAAAAGAAAGTTCAGATTCAATTTACCCTTCTTCAATAAATGAGTCCAATTACTAGAAAGCATAGATTAGATCAGCTTTTGTTTACGAGTCATATAATACTTATATTATTTTTGTGAAATGTTTTATAATTTTAACTTTGATTTCCATTTACGCCACACAACAGGGATGGCCAGACACGCAGATTACTCGTGAGTATTTTTTCTGCACTCTGGGTCAAATGAGTCATCTTTCGTTATATTTTCTCAATATTCTGGTAAAAATGTGTGCTTTTTATTCAACACATTTTCATATAATGAAACCCAAGTAAGTGGTGAATATCAGAGAAGCACCTTGATTCATTTCACAACTTCTAATCTGGAAAGCATTGTTTTATTGATACTGTAATCACTATTGTTCCGACAACTCTATGAACTCAATTCTAAACTAACCAGATCTCTGTTTGGCACTGAATTGTATTGAAATCTATGGCATTATCTCTCGTATCGATCGATAACTCTCTCATTGAATGGCAAAGCAATGAATGCTTTTTCCAAAGAATTTGGTCAACAGGTCTGGGCTATTAACGATTCAGATGGTTTAGTTGACCAGTCATTATCCGCATAATAAACGATAAAATTAATGAAGAGTTCTATATATTAGTCTTATTGTCATCAAAATGATTCAACTGATCCGGGTCTCAATTGCTGCTAACTTAGACCCGAATGGAGTACAACAAGAATTGATTGAAGCAATGGTTCAAAGGCTTAATTGCACGTCATTTGTGTCAAACAAAGTGTGCAAAACATGTGATTCTACTAAACAGTAAACAAAATAAAGAGTTATTTAAAAAACAATTAAACATTTGGACCGAAAATGTCTTTAAGACTAATCCATAACAAACTGTTGATGACATCAGAACTGACCAAATGTTGTCGACTATTATCCAAAACAAATCACTTTTCGTGTAAATCATATTCTTATCGAAACAGCTCTTCGACAACGAGTCCGTCGCCGAAGACGTCGGCCAACGAACCGATAGAACGGCCAGAGAGTGGAACCGACGGCCAGACACAGAGCAGAGGCGAAACCAAGTTCTCAATGCCGACGCCGGTTGAGCTGAAGCCGATTCAGTCGATTGGCATTAAAGGCAAAGTCGAGAAGATCTTGAAATACGAGTCTTTCATTGAACGCCTCTTTTTGGGTGAATTCGATAAAGACTTTCTCACGTTTCCGATACTCCTGAAGACGCGCAGGGAGTTCGTCGAGATGGCCGGCCAGTACGAAATGGTGCGCCAGATGTTCAGCAAACTGCGTAAAGACGAGCAGACAATGGATTCGTTGGCTTTCCATTCGTTGCATGAGTTGAGTGTCAGTGAAATGGTTTACGTCTTCGAAGCGATCGGAGCCTCCCATCAGAACAGCCTATCGTTCGGTACTATAAGTGCAGAACAAAGACAACTATTGAATCCAAACAATGATTCCAAATATGTGTCGTTACCCGTGAATCAGTTGAGTGTCGAACCGCTGAAGACCAGCAAAGAGCTGATCGAACAACTGATTCCACTTATAATCCATAATTCGATGTCTTATAACGCAATCACCAATTCTTCCAACGAATCCCTAAAGGAATCGATTCTCAAAAGTCGACCGAAAATTGGTTTTGCATTTTGCGAACCGAACGACAATTTGGGTTCTCTTCCGTACATCCATTGGGAAAGTCAGGCGAAACTGACCAATGATTCCGACTCTTGGCTTCTGAACGGATCCAAATCCAGGATTTTTAAAGACAATTACGACTATTATCTCGTCTTCTGTCGATCGGAAGACTTTCCCGAAGAAAATGAGTTTCAGCAGCAGAACCGGTACGGAATCGTTACACTACTGGTGCCCAAAGAGCAGTTGATCATTGAAGACGACGGCACCGATAGTTTCGGAATAGAATACCAAAGGATTCGGTTCCAGGACTTGCTTTTGTCGCGCGGAGCACATGAAGTGATCAAATCGGAACAGAAGGCCACTCAGGCCCTGAACGTGAAGGGCTGCGGACAGATAGCTTCGGCGGCCGTTGTTTTGGGGATTTTGAAGCAATTATTGCGAAATACTTATGATTTTGTGCTAAACGAAAGGATAGGTCTCTCGGACTGTGAGATAATACACAAAACACTGTCCGAAAGCACCGAAAAGATCTATGCGATTGAGTCGATGCTATACCTGACCGCAGCTATGTTCGACTCCTTCGAATCGGGCGCCGACTGTAGTCTGGAGTCGCTTACAGTCAAAACCCTTACCACAGACTATGCATACGAAGTGATCAAAGGCTTGCGTTCGATATACGGCTCCCGATATCTGGTGTCGTCGACAGCACACGACTTGATCAACGTTTTCGACTCATTCCTCGACTGTTCGACCAATAATCGCATGTATTTGGCATTACGTGGCGTTCGAATGCAGGGCCAGTGGCGTCACGACCACATCCGGCGCATCCGTCTGAACCCGCTTTACCCGATCTACGCACTGAAGCACTTCATCGGTGCCGTCAAAACCCGGCGCGACATCATTGACACGGATTCGGATCTCATGGGTTATGTGCACCTGAGTCTCAAACCGGCGGCCGATTGGCTCGAATACAGCGTTAAGAAACTGGACATCGGGTCAGAAGATTTGCTTAGAAAATACGGAAAGGTATGTCATATGGAGTGCAACAGCACTGGTATTCTGTATTGTATTAGAAGTGTTTTGAATAACCACTAATCGCACTGTTATGTCGATCGCCAGCAGAACATAATTGAGCGCCAGATGGAACTGAACCGATTGGCCAGTATAGCGATGGAGATATTTATGATGACTGCAGTCATATCCCGTTCCTCGCACTCGCTCTGTCACGGAATCCGAAACAACGACATCGAGAAGGAGTGTGCGATCGCTCTAACAATGGAGTCGTTCCTCAGAATCACAAAACTGATGGACGAAATGTTGGGCGACTCGTGTACTTCCAACGACTTCCGGCGCTCAATGATCCACAACCGGAACGTCAAATTCAACGGCTATTTCGCAATGCCTACAATCGATCGCATCGTTTGATCCGATAATTAGTTTAATATTATTTGCATTTGTTTTTCGAATCAGTTTTTGTTTAATTTATTTGAATTTTAGTGTAAATTAATTATTAATAAAATCATTAATTCTTTATTAGAAGTGATTTGTTTAAAGGCTTTATAAAAGTAAGACAGGTCTGAGTCCCAGTCCATCCGCTTGAGTCAAGATTTTATGGACAATAGAAACGAGTTATGAGTTCTTAACTTTCTATGTGTTTCAATGTATGGCCTGTTCTATCTATCAATGTTTGACCTGGTACTAAATTAGTATCGCTTCTAATGTCATACCAGTGCCAAATGACAAGCACTGGAAATGAAATTATTTTCTTATTTTATCCAGTTTTGCAAAATTCAATGAATAGATAATTAGAATAAAAGGCGTTTAGTATTCAATAATTGGATGTGAATTAAGATATTTGTAAATATTTTCGTCACTTAATAGATAAGAGACTACAGTATAGAGAAGTGACAAATATATTGATAAATAATATAAACATTAATTTCGTTTAAAATTAATCAGTTTTCAAGTCTGGAGCCATAATAATGATAATGACTTCTCCTATTGGCTACTATTATAATATTGAGTCGACTATAATACCTCTCTAACTAAGTTTGTTTTGCTTTCTCATCGAAAAACAAGAGTTATAATCATTTTGATGATATATTTCTGCCCAAAAATGAGCCTCGTATATGAATATTTCGGTTTATTAGTCATTTTATTTGTGATTTTATACAAGATATTCAGATGTTTGCGGCCAAAGAATGACATTGGTATAATTGTCGAACCGATTGCAATCAGAGGAAAACCCGATTACGTGGTTGCTCAAAGCCTATCTCTTGATATACGACCCAGAGCAGACAGAACCAGAACATTTCGTGAAAGCGATATATGGATTGACTCGTTTGAATTGATTGAAAATAATTTGAATATATCAGGCATTCGGAGGGCTTTCGAAGAAGAATTGAGAGTCAGTTCGAACGGAATCATAGCTTGGAATCAACAAGAATTCAATTCTCTATTCGAATCAAACAGAAGGGGATATATTGGAGCCATTGAACGGACAGGACATCTATTGAAACAGATTTGTGTCGAAGATTATACAAGGACAAGTGAACGAAAGAGAGAGATCTATTGGTTGGTGGGTCAGCTCATTATCTTCAGAAAAAGTAAACTGAAACCCAAGTCTCCCACTTTTAAATCTCATCTGCGTGTGATCAGAGCATGGGCAAATTTTAAGCCTCCTAATGCAGCCTGCTGTATGGTATCACCCTGCTATTGTGGTTATGCTGAATTATTAGAACTGAGCAAAGCATTGCCCAAAAATGAGTAACAAATAGTGAATTGTTTGCCAATACTATATCCAAAGGGTATTTTAAAGTCCCTTAAGATTGTTGCTGAACGTCAGCTGCTTTTTAATTGTTGAATCACTAAATAAAATAACCAAGAGCTCTGACTGGCTGATTTGAAATTTCTGATTCAACAATTAAAAAGCAGCCGACGCTCAGCAACAATCTTAAGGGACTTATAATACCCCTTTATTTTGTAATCATATGAGTGACGAACAAAGACTGAAAAGTCATTCATTGACTCCAACATTATAACTGTGTACTGTTAAATGCAAACCAATATCCCCACTCTTGAATTAGGCGCTAAAAATACTGCAAATATTTGAGTCAAGGTATGAATGTCATAGTCAATTGTAACCATGAGTAGATTTATGGTTTACTGCAGTTGATAAGTTGAATATCTAGTGGAAAATTTTATTTTGTTTTCTTCTGCTTTGATTCAAAAATTCAACTAATTTTCAAATTGATTCAGACTTTTCAACTGATAAATCACAAATCTACTCATGGTTACAATTGACTATGACATTCATACCTTTACTGTTGCAGTATTTTTAGCGCCAAATTCAACAGTGGGGAGATTGGTTTGCATTTAACAGTACTAATTACACATAACTGACAACTTTGACGTATATGGAGAATAGCTTAATTTTTGGGGGAGTTAAGTGCCCAGGGCTATATTTTAGTTGTGACTGAACTTGTGAGCTTATGTGCAAGGTTTGTATATCATATTTGTTCTATATTATACAATGGGTATCTTATGGATCTTATCGTAGATCACGGAGTCAAGGGAGAGGCACAGTACTGTACCTGGCTAATTTTGCTCGTCACTGGTTATAAAAAATGCAAAACTGAACAATTTTTTGCCTTAATCTCTGCCTTCAATTTCTGGTCATATTATTCGTGTATGCGTTGTATGTATTCCTAAGCAAAGCAATAAAGCCAATATTATTGACGTTACAGGCTTAATGTACTGTATACTTAGCACAAAACCACCTTGCACATTACTATTCTACTAATATATGACTTGAGAAAACTTTGTCCGAATTAGTTCACAAATGTTTTGATGAAATGTTTGTAATTTTACAAATTTCTGCATAAAATTAAAACTTTTGAACCGTTTTTAGTGAATGAACTCAAATAAGTATAAAGTTTTAAACATTGAATGAAATTATTATTATTTTCTTTTAAATCATTAAATCTTTTAGTGAATAGCATTCATAGCATTCCTTCTCTTCTATGTATAAGAGAGCAGCGAATGAGACCGAATGCACACATCTGTTAGGATAGCAGAGCAGCAGAGCTGAGGACATCACAGAATCGAGTGACTCGTATAAGCAATTTCTCATATTTACAGAAAATGTTTTGAATCACATTCATTGAGTACACTGCTTGTGCCCGATTGTCCCCTATGACTTTTGTATTTGATAAGTCTCAAAACAAGGTCTAATATCAAAATCTGTTACGAGTTTACAGAGAGTTAAGCACTTGTTTAACACTGAACACTATGTATTGAACTCATCTCTCGTCCGAATAATCTTTATCTCAACTCTTATTATATTGAATAATAGTAATGATCTGTTCGTATGCTTCAAAAGTTAGTCCATGGGATCCGTGCAGTGCACGGCTTTTTGAGCTTCTGAGCCTATGACCAATCAGATCAGAAGTTGATAAAATCAATAAAGAACCAATGTTATAATCTTGTTAGGGACTATTTTAGCAGGTATTAATAGAAAATGTGATGCAGGTAAACTGACATCAATGATCAAACCCTCTACAGTGAGTGAAATCGCAGGCACACAATTGCCCACTTGATTATACTCTCTTACACTGCTTGATCATTCTTCAAACATTTTTCATGTGATCTAGTTTAGAACCTAGAGTATGAATTCTATATAAAATTGAGCGCATTTCAATTTTAAAGAATTAATGAAATTATTGGCTTTAAAATAAGGAATAGTTTTGCAAAACATTTAAAATAAATAAAACTTAAGTTAATTATAGAGTTATTTGGTTTATAACAAAATTACTGCAATATTTCGGTGAAAATAATTGAGAAATAAAGCAATAAAAGCAAATCAAAGCAAATCCTCGAACGTATGCTATTTTAAAGCCATTAAATAATTGCATTCACTTCAGACAAATCAGGTTCATCTGAAGAATTTGTTTTTGCATTTGAGGTAAATTAACTGTAATTGCGTCTGACGTTTGAATCTATTTATACAAATTGTTTGAATTTGTTTTAAGCCGATTATATTTTCAATCAAATAATTATATTTATTAAATATTTTTTAATAAGAGATAAAAATAATTATTTTTTTTCCATATTTTTATCATCAAATCAATGCTATATTTTTTTTAATAGCATTTATAATAAACATTCTAGACATTCAATTAATATAGTATTGAAATGATCAAGATCCAAAACTATTGTCTTATCATAGTTTACTTAAATTCTGATACCCTATCTATAATCTATGCTATAGAGAATTTGATCCTTATCCTTATAAAGTAGATACCCCACAACATTTTAAAGTATGCACATCATTGGTAGTAAATTAAGACTAACTGTAAGTCTTATAGTATTTTTAAAAATTATTTTCTCCGTTCAATACATTCACGAATAGAGTATAAAAAAAAGTTGAAATAACTTTTGAGAGTAAAGTAAAACTATTGCGAACTATTCAGGAAGGCTTTGAGCGCTTATATAATGTAATGTTGAGTTGAATAATTAAATGATAAGTTTTCGGGAGTTTTTGGAATTAAAAACACACGAATTCACTACTAATCACATCAAACAGACATCAAAACTCAACATTACATTATATCAACTGTCCTCTTGCACACCAGTGTTTATGAACAGATAATAAATACCAATTCGTAATAAAAATAAAATTATATCCGAATTCAAATGATATCCTGAAAGCGAGAATTCTTGTGATCTTTTAGATTATGTTTATGTCGTCGAGAATTACACGTATTTTATATGATTTACTCATAACTCAGTGTTTTATCGATTATTTTTTCTGATAAGAACTAAACAAAATTCCAAATAAATTATAAGAAAAAAAGTTTTAAAAAATGAGGAATTTTTTTGATAAATAGTTTATTTTTCTGTCGAATAAACTGTGATTTAAATTAATGATTGCAATGAAATAAAACGAAATTAAATGTGAGATAATTAATGATTTGTTTAGAAAAAATAATAAAATAAATCCTAATATTCTGTACTTATGTTCTATACATTGTATGAATAGTTATATTTAAATCTTCACATAATTTAAGTACAAATCTATTGAATTCTTTGCACTTGAATTGCCCCGATCATATAGTGAAGTCAATCTGAAATAAGTTGTGTCAGTTGTGTCGCCATTGTTTCCCTATAATCCTCTTCTCAGTGGCCGCCGGCCTGTCCTCAAAAAATCTTGAATTGGGGCCATTGAAGGATTCAATACTATTTTAAAACTTCTGATATAATCCTAATTAAAGCTCACCTTTCACTTGCATCGACAGTAGTCTATAATTTAACTTGTATGTCTATTTTCAATGAGCCTGGCCTTCGCAGATAAAAAAATAAATTATGTTTTAAATGAAATCCGATTTAAAATTTTATTATTATTATTATGTCTTTCAATACGATAGCGCATAATAAGTAATAGCTTTAGAAAATTGATTTTTATGCTAAATATATGAGCTTTTCCCCTCAACTATGCATATTCCCCCTTGGCCATATCGGCTATTATTTATTATTATTATCCACTTTATTCTGGTTCTTATTTGGTATTCAAGCGGCAAAATGTTTAATCATTTAAATATTATAAAATGTTTTATAAATACTTAACGTTTTTATTCTGCTTTTGGGTAAAAAAAAATACTACTCATTGTCATTAAGGTCGACGACAACGCAATGAATATTAAGTAAAATAATATTGAATTTGAATACAATTATTGTCAAAATTTATTGAAAACTTAACCGAAAAGTTTTTCGCCTCAAAATTCAGAATAATTTTATTGACAAAAATTATGTTTTTTAGAAATTATTGTTAAACATGTAGCGGCGAACTGTCCAAGGCGGTGAAGTACGGCCAAGCGAGGGTCGGCTTCTCCTGATAGCGTTGGAATCGTGGCCAGTCCGACGTTACAGTGCTTAGTATACGAGAGGGGATGTCTTATAGGTGTTATCGATCGGCACAATGATGAGCGTAAATGATGAATGAATGGCACAAATAGTCTTAATTTTGTGAATATTTTATTAGCGAATCACTCAATAAGATATCGTACAAATCGTGTCGAAAATACAGTTTTAACGGCACACAGGCGGTCCTCCTGCTTGGTCATACATTAAATATATCGTTGTTTGTGGTGTACCACATTCTTTGATATAATTAATTATATATTGAATTGCAATACTAATAATCTGTTTCTAACGGCGAATATCGATCATTGGAGAAGTGGTCTAAAGATTTTGTCCTAAACTTTAATTCTAATTAATTGTTCTTTAAATACGATAATAATTATTATTCCTTTCTTTTCGCTATAATTATTTGAACCATTATTTCGCTTTAAAATACAAATTATTATTCTTTCGATAAAACTGTTATTAAATTCGCTTTAATTCTCGATTTATTGTCTTTTTGCTGAAATCTATTTAAAGCTCAGAAACTTCTCGATCGCTGCTATCATTCTATACCAAAATGTTCTGAACAACAGTCCGATAATAATAATCCGATAATTATTTTATTGTACATACGATATCTATACCAACGGTCAATCTTAACCTAAATTCCTGTCACACCACAAACAACGATGTATGACCAAGCAGGAGGACCGCCTGTGTGCCGTTAAAACTGTATTTTCGACACTATACAAATTGTTTGAATTTGTTTTAAGCCGATTACTTTTAAATTGCACTCTATTTAAAACTATATTTTCAATCAAATAATTATATTTATTAAATATTTTTTAATAAGAGATAAAAATAATTATTTTTTTTCATATTTTTATCATCAAATCAATGCTATATTTTTTTTAATAGCATTTTTTAATAAACATTCTTTGATATAATTAATTATATATTGAAAGTCATGTTTATACTAGGGATGGCCAAATTTTACATTGCTTGTATGACCAAGATATTTCACTGGGATTTCTTTATTAGCCTGAAATTCAACAATAAATTCAGCATTTTTTCCAAATATTATACAGTTATTCAAATGAAATCACATCAACCAAATTGACTGAAAAAAGTTGTGAATGCAATCATTTTTGCCGAACATTTGCATTAATAAAATCAAATATTAGTTCTAAAATCACATAATATTATCATTAATAGCCTATCAAACAAAGCTGGCTCATTTCAATACTATAACAACCGGGATATTAAAGTCAGAATTTGAGTAAACAATGATAAGACTTAATAGTTCTATTGATAACCTTACCTGGATCAATTTGTTTCATTGTTAATTATAGGCTGAATTCTTAAAGCAATGATAAACTTATGAGAGGTCCGGACAAGTTTAATGAGAAGTCTAAAAGAAAGGACAATTTAGCCATCTCTGCAAATATTGCAAAACAGATTTAAAGGTGAAAATTATCGTTAGAGTGGAATCGGTATAAAAATAGATTCCGTAAAGAGACCGAAAAGAGATAAAAAAAAATGAGTCAATAATTGTCTGTAACTTATAATTAATCTCTCTATACATCTCTCTGTATATTAATTAATGAATTTTTCACTTTTAGTATAATTTTCACATTTGACTAAATTAATGGATAATATTAATTGGTTTCTAATAGAAATTGAAATTTTTTTTATTGAAATTAATTATATGAATAAAAGCAATCAAAAGATTTTTTTAGTTGATGTGGTTTATAGATATCGATCATTAGATAAAAATTTTTCATTAACTCTAACAAAACTAATGATTTGACTGACTTTTATGGTTTTTTCTACTGTTTTTAGATTATTAATCGATTTAAACATATCATAAGAGGATTTGAATATTGAATAATTGATATGAAGAGAGAGCTCTTATATGCTCTCAATTCCTCTATTATTATATTAATGAACATTAAACAAAAGAAATGCTTAATAATGAAACGATGATAACATTAAAATGATTTATTTCCATTCAAAATCTACATGTGCAGGGTGGATCAGAGCACTCAAAATAGTCACAAAAAGACGTAAGACTTGATGGTTAACCTCATGAGTCCAAAAAAAAGTAAAGATAATCATTAAACTAATTAAAAATAATTGATTGAATATTTTTATTATTCAGACATTTATTCCAAATCAAAGCATACTTTTCTAATTGATTTGCTTTAAGACTAAAAAACATATGACATTCAAAAAAGTAAAATACTATTAAATAAGTTTAATTATACGGAAAAAATATGATAGATATGGGCTTTGAAGAGCCCATCAAATAATGTCACAAAAATATGCTATAATTGCTTCTAAAATGTTTGTCTGAGAAGAAAAATAAATATAAAATAATTGATTCCAAACATAAAATTGGAAAACATTTTACGAAAACGCGATAAAGAGAGAGACAAATACAAGAAAAAACAATTTGTTTGCCTTAAAAAATATAATTTTCATTTATATCCTATAAAAAAGACTAAAAATAAAGTATTTTGTGTAACACTAAAATCCATTGGGAATCTGTGTCGACACAACTCTACTCCGTATAGCTCTATAGCTGTATAGCTGTATAGCTCTTACAGTTCTGGGCTTAGCGTTAAATGCTATGCAAAAAAGCACTTCACCGTTATATACAGGTCTGGGCTATAGAAAAATACTGGTACAATATACAGTATACAGTACCTGTAAATATACTCCTCGTCCCGTTAATGGGTTCGGCCCATCAGATCATGTTTTTTATGGTTCACTAACCGCCGATGAGTGAAGCAAAAGCATGTCATCAATATTGAAGCCATCATTTGCAAGCCGTGTAAAGAACAAATCAACAGCAATATTGTTATACAGTTATACAGTAGCTCAGCATAAGTTAGCACAATCTCTGTCTAATGTCTGTCCATATATTACTCCAATATTACCCGTAAATACAATTTTTCTATTCATTAATGCACTGGAATTAAAGTGTGTTTCACTTGTTTTTGCGTAATTAAGAAGTTTTTGTTTTCATTCTTCTGTATTGTATGTGATATACAGTAGATATGATTCATTCAAATAAGTTTTGACTCGAATTCTGTGTGATTTCTGGAATCTATATAACCATTCCGTTTGGTTCGTCTGCTTTTGGCCTAACTTTACAGCTATTTTCGCCTCAACTCGACTCAAATCTCTTCACTCATTGTTTTGACACTATTTGTTGACTATTGGAGACTACGAACCAGTAATCATGAAATTGTTTTTTATATTCTTCACGTTATCATTAAATCACATTCAGCTGATCTTTGCTCAAAACCAAGAAAACCAAAAATCATTATTACATCTTAATAGTACAGAACAGGATCATCACAGGAATGGTAAGCATTTTTATTCATTACTCATTGTCTTTAACTATTTCTTTACACGACTTAATCGATTTGAAACTTCAAAATCTTATAACTATTTTTCCACTATTTTCAAGCATTAAATCACTTCTTAATGATATTTAAGACATTCTTGTCTTTCAGTTTATAAATAGTTTATTGAATTATATATGAATTTATTTGAATTCTATTACCTTTTATAGTGTTATCCGAATTATTTTTATTGATTTTCAATTGAAAACTTATAAATTAGTTATTTCTCGATTTGTTAGTACTTTAGGCTATCGATAGGTATCCTGTTTAAAATTAGCAAGTTACTATGCTTACTAAAAAGTCATTTGTTGCGGTCGTTTATCCTTGAAGCTTTAATAATTGAAAACACCTCGCTTGATTAATATGCATTTTATTGGTGTATTTGAATAGTCATTTATAGTCAGGTCGTTTGAAAATTATAATTGAAAAAAATAAAATGCTAACGAAGTGTAGCTGAACAAAGTGAACTGGAACCTTTTGTTTATCAGTCTTAGAATAATGATTTCAATAGAATATATTAAATATTAGTTTTACTAATTTCTATACTATTTTCTATGCTATCTATAAATTATTCCAATAATAGTATTCAATACTATTTTTTTCTAACAATTTATGCCCTTTTGGGCCAAAAAATCAATTTATAATTGAGACCAACGAATGAGTGAATCAGTTGTGATGTTTATCATAGACCGCAAAAAAGCTGATGAACTTGAACTTAGGATACAGTGAAGAGAGTTAGAGCTCATTCACATATTCTCAGCTCTGCTACACTATATGTGTATACCTGTGCTGTCAATGAGTTCCGTATTTTGGAGAACCTATTACATAATCAATAGCTTATACTCAAACTTATTGCCAGAGATGTGGAAGGAAAGTCTCGGGCGGAGGCATTCTATGTGGGCCTAGATGATGCTCAGGCAACCCAAAGCCATAGTTGTTGAAAGGATCAGTGTAACAGTGTAAAGGTCAAATGCCAATGAACATAGAACTCCTCATTTATATTATACCATATTTTTCAGATATTTGACTAAAGATCATAAAAATTGATCCAAAAATATCTTTATTTATATTAGTCAAGCAAACGTCCTGGGTACTCTATCGGACTCTAAGACATGGGAGGTAATTTATTGAGCCTAACCCCTCTTCTGCGCCTCTGTTTTCTGCGATGCAGTTGTGCTACTTTAGAGTCCGCATGAGCTCTCTCTCTCTCTCTCTCTCTCTCTCTCTCTCTCTCTCTCTCTCTCTCTCTCTCTCTCTCCCCTCTCTTCGCTAACAAATTCCAATTATATTTATGTTTTGCTGAATATTTCAATTCACACACAAAACCAAAGGGAAAAATCAAAACTTTTTACTCTAATTGAAAAACTGTTTTCAAATCTATAAGAATTTTCATTATTTTTCTTCTTATACTTCACGTAAAAACTAAACTGATTTATAGTTTTTCACAAATTGTTAGCTTTTATTATATAACAATTTTCAGGGTTAAGATCAAAACATAAATATATATTTTATATTCAAAGCCCCGGGACATAAGTGAAGAGTTTATTTCTGAAAATTATTTTATATATTTTTTAATTTCTAAATATTTTTTAACTCTTCGTAATATAATTTGTGAAAAAAGCAAATAATATTTCTGTTTATAATTAACATAAAAATATTTAATTCTTATTTCCTATAATTTGTGTGAACTTCACCTAAATATGCATTAAATCATTGGATAAGTATTGGAATGAATTTAATGATAAAATAGATTTCCCCTTAAAATATAGATCAATTTGTGTCGATCATTATGGCTGACAATACAGGTCTTCAATGTTCTATTTACTGCTATTTATTATAATTATTTCTATACATGTATTCCATTCATGCCTTTCGTTATTAATATTCAGTTTTTTAGTCAAAATAAAATTTTTTTTCAAGTTTTGCGTTAATTCTCTTTCAAAATATTCGTTTGCATAGAATCTATGTATCGCTGATTAAAACATTAATATTAGTATTCATTAAACAATTTATTAGTTTTTTTTATCTCTCTTTTTATGTTAATATAATTCATTGGATTATAATATTTTTTTGCCATAAATTTTAGCCTAAATAGTAGTGAAGATTCAGAAAAAAAGAGAAAAACTTTTGAATTGAAAAAAAATAAATATTATTATTGTTGTTATTATTCTTATTCTTACATTTGTCTGCAAAATAATTGTTGTTTATAT
The DNA here is from genome assembly GCA_034693305.1 of Eueremaeus valkanovi. Classification (NCBI taxonomy): domain Eukaryota; kingdom Metazoa; phylum Arthropoda; class Arachnida; order Sarcoptiformes; family Eremaeidae; genus Eueremaeus; species Eueremaeus valkanovi. The sequence goes on along the minus strand of JAQIWA010000147.1, from coordinate 28,092 downwards.
AAAAAGTAAAAAATACTCACGAAATCTATACAATTCAAAAGTTAACTTTATTATTATAATTTGAAAAATAGAGAAAAAAATACATAATTTACCTGAAGTTCATATTTGTATAATTTTTTATTTTAGAAAAAAAAGTTTATTTTGTTTTGTTTTAGTTGAATAGATAATAAGCTTTTTAATATTTATTGGATTTTTAGTTCCGTTAACTTCTTTTTGAAGGCAAAAAAAAGTTGTCTATCTATGAAATGTTTGTCAGACAAGTCATTCATATGAAAAGCTTTTTAAAATAAAAATTCTTTAAAAAAAATAATAATAATTTGTAATCAAATATTTAGTCTATATTTTGCACATCAAGTGTAGAATAAGATTTGAGAAACATATCTGTAATCATAATATCTAAGAGACGTTCGGTTAATAACAGGTCGGCTGTGATAGCCATGACTTCATTGGATTTTATATAATTAAATAAAAAAAATATATAAATTGCTGACTGCGGTAAGGTATACAAAACGCACCGTCAGCTTTTCCCCATTCAGCTGCTGGTAATGTCAAGGAACATGTTCTTAATAAACTACTAGTGCTCTCTTATCAATAGAGAGTAGAGTTGATGATAATTTAGAGGCCAATCCGTATAATATAGTATAAGTGCTGTTATATATTGCATAACATATTGAATATTAAAACATTAATCGCTATACAAATCAAAGAACAAGATTTCGTGTTTGACTTATGAACTCCTGTTCAGAAAAATTCTTATATAGAATATAAGTTTAGTATTGAAAACCTTTAAAATACTACACAGTATTATAGTATTAGAAAAAATTATGGGTAAAGAGAAATGTCTATTCAATTCATTGATGATATATCTCTGGAGGCACAGCCTGTTCGGGAACATTATATTGATTTATAAGAAGAAAATTATTAATAATTTATGGCTAAAAGTATTTTTCAGCTCTTAAGCTATAAGGAAGAGTTGAAACCATAAAGAGGTTTCGGAATATTTCAAACCTAACCTGACATGTGTTGTGCCATTTCTTGCTTTAATATGGAAACAGATATTTCGGATTCGCCGCTCACTTCTGCCAAAACTAATTATATCAGATCTCACTCACATTGTAAGACCTGTGAGACATGTAACCCATTCCACTCTGAAATTTACCCAGGAATAGGGAAAACCACAAATTAACTCTAATCCCAGTGACCAGGATAAATCAAATTTCTTTGCTAACACGATTGCACCCAGAGTATTTAAATATTAATCTGTTTTCAGTATATAATTCAACTCTTGCGCGTTTGTTAGCCTCAATCAGTGACATTACAATCAAGTCAACTGATCTTGGTCATCTCCATAGCAAATCGTGGATTGAATTGAATTTGAGTTTTATTCTGGTTATATGTCTTATGATTTTTAAAAAACATTTTATATGTCGTATAATATTTCTATTTTATATATCGTTCTGGACGTAAATTAATGACTATTTTTCAACTTTTCTTTACACAAGAATTTATAAAGAATTATGTTTTAGGCGTAAAATCTTTTAATTACAGCTATTTTGAACTCCCCTTTCAACTCAGACCTGTCTCCTATTCACTTATTTTGGCTGTTATTCTCTGTATTTCTTAGAAAAAAGATTAAATATTCTATAACTTTGTGAAACAAATTAAGCTCAGAATTGATTTTTTTAAATTCAAAGCTAATGTTTGAGATTTAAAATATTTTATAAAACAAAATCTGAAATTAAATTATATTAATATCAATACTAGTTTAAGGAATATATTTCAATCAAATCCAAGCAAAGATATGATTTTAAAGATAAAAATTTTTTTAATACTAATAAATTCAAGTTTGAAATTGTTTTTACAATTGTGTAATTACTAAAAAAAAAGAAGGTGGATCATTGAAACTTGAAATGTCTAAATATAAATATAACTAAACTGTTATGTATTTATTGATGAAAATATCAAAAATAGATTTTCTGTTTCTATAATTAAACACACAATCCATTGATATTTTTTTTTCTGACAATCAATAAATAGCAAAATGTTTTTAATCATAAAAAAGTTTGTAATTATTTCCAAACCAAAGCATAAAATTTTATTATCCATTCTTTTAGACTCGAATTATGATTAGGTGTTAAATATGTAAATAACACAATAATTGAGAGAATATCAAAAGCATAAAAGTAGAGAGGGGATAACCGAAGTCACTACATGAGTGATCTTTCGCAACAAGTACAGTGTACAGTTGTATACCTAAAATGAACAAGTAGTTAATTCAGACTTTTTAGCTTTGCCACATTTGGTTATGTCTGAAAACTACTATAGCATTAAATTATTGTTAACTTATTTATATAACAAATAAGAATATAATTAAATAACTTAAGGTATACTACACTATAGTTCGCCAATAAGACCAATAAGACTAATAAGACTTATTATAATCAGAGAGTAAATTATGTTCAGTGCTGTATATATATCGGCACTCAATCTTATTCCTGTTTATAATTGTTATGCTATGAATGTATATATATTTGTCTGCAAAACAAACTCTTAAAGTTCATTATCATTACATGATTTCTATTTTGAACGCAGACTTCTTTATACTCTCATAAAATATTTTTGCAAAAAATACTTTTTGTTTTGTTTTTGTATTATTTATTTTCGTATTAAGAAAAACAAACTGAAAATCTATTCATAATTATAGTGCATAGAGTATACGAAATGAACTTTATTTTCTACTTTTTATATACTATGCGCTTAATTGGAATACATTTCTCCCAAACAGTTCAATCACACAAAGCGTTTGCCCGCAATCCAAAAGTTATTGTAAATTCATATTTTTTGTCTGAAAATTATTATATATTTGCTATAAAAAAAATACAACTATTAGTAAAATATGGAAAAAACAATAAATAATTTGCACATAAATAGCTGTGTAATAACTGGCGGCAATGGTTTAGTTCTTAAATAGTCATTATTTGTAACTTTTTTTTGCTTAAGATGACGAACACTACTGTTCTGTAGGGAAACAAAAACTAAACTAAACTAAACTTTAAGTTTTTAAAATATAAATTAGTGCTATTAGTGCTTAGCCTTTCGTGTAAGCATTTGATTCATTACTATTCTTCGTTGTTCTGATAATTATGTATTGGCCCACATATAGACATACCGTTTATATATAAGAATCGGTATATTTACGGACCACCAGTCCTTCCGATCTGATTGACATTGAATGGAGTATACGCTTGACTATGGCTTTGACTGTTATAGTCGATACACAGCACTCGTGAAAATCATTTACTTTTCCTTTAGGCGAAAATGGGATATAATGGGAGAATAAATGCCGTTATAGTTATACTCGTCTGCTCTGTATATGAATAGCAATTGAATACTGGATTATATTTAGAGTACAAGAAAAGATGAATTTTAAAAATCGAGAATATTATGTAAAACTGTATTGAATTACTTAAAACTGCGAAACGACTCTTGAAATTGTTTAGCAAACGCATCAGTGATTAAATAAGTCGATGTCTCGCATAAATTCATTGAACACATAAATTATAATTATATGACTATTAAATAAAGTTGTCGTTTGCATAGGAATCTCATATCTAAACAATTTTAGCGATCATTGATTACTTTAAATAATATTTTTAAACTTTGTTTTTTTCAAAAGCTATTATAAATATAAATATAAAGAAATATTTACTTAACTAATCATTTACTCTAATAGTTATTGCTTTTTCACAGTTATATAACTCTATACACAAAACTCTATACAGTATTAATATATTGTGTGACAGAAAAGCGCTTTAAATCTCATTAACAGATAAAATATAATTCAATTCTAATTGTCTCTTCCGTTCCTCCCCTTCTACGGAACCATTAGGTTTGCCATCACAACAGACGACATACTCCGCAACAAACGCTCAATTCTCTAACTCCGGGTTCGTTCCCATCGCTAAGCCATTGATAGCAAAACTTCCCGAAAGATATGATAGCACTGAAACAGATACCAGCGCTGAACAAACACAGCCGGATTCTGGTTCTGGTGCTGTATTAACACGAATGGGATATTCAAATAACGGCGATGACTATGAAAGAGTGCCGACTGCTTATGGACTGAGCACTAGCTATAACACCAACTTTAACAGTCCAACCGATTATTCTGACCAGAGCTCAGTTAATCTGTTGCGTACTATGAAACAGGAAAGTATTGGTAGCGCCGCACAGGACAGCAATGCACAGCACGTGTACGACACACCCTCTATGCCCGAGAGGAATGCAGGCTATAGTGAAAAGTACAACAATTATCTGCAGCAACAGATGAACAGTGCTATTCGCAACGGCAATGAATATGCTTCTGGGGATTCGCAGCCAACTTCCGAGGGTATGGCCAGTCGTCAGAACTTCTACAAGCAGTTGAACACTGACGCAGAAGTGGCGAAGTTCTTGAAATCTGCTTCATCTGAGGCTAACGAAGAGATCGCTTCTCCAGAACAGACCGATTCTGGAGAGTCTGAGTCGGAATACGGTGGCGACAGAACACCCCAAATGTCTGACTTCCATCAGCTGAACAAAGATCCAAAGCCTTCGATGTATCCGAACATCAACGACGAGCAGAACATGATTTCGGCCGAAATGGCTCAACAATTGTTCAAAAACTATGCGCAAACACAAGACATGAATTCCAATGCACTCAATGAGAACCAAATGTCAAATTCTGGTCCGAATTCAGACAGTGATTACCAAACATTGCTAAACCAATTATCGATGGCTTCCCAGATGTCATCCCAGTCCGCAATGCCATACAATATGCCTCAAAAAGCACAGTCAGAACTACTATCGGGTTTACAACAGTTTTCGGCCAATAATATGCAAAATATGCAACAAATGGGTAATTACGGCTCCGCTTCACAACTGAATGCCCAGTTACCCAACGGTCAGGCGCTTCCATTCGGTGGTCTCCAGAATTTCTCTCCGGCACAAGAAGGCAATCAACTGCCGGCCCCACCCGGTTATAAACATGTCGGGTATATCACAATACCGGCCGGCACTGCAAATGTGCCGAATATGATGAACAGCGCGACTGCAGGCCTACCGATCATACGTCCGATGGCACTGATGTCGAGCCCACAAGACTCCAATAGATTGCCGATAGGGATGACTCAGAAGCACTTGCAGTCATTCCACGATCAGTCCAAGAAATCACAAGAGAAACAGACGTCTGAATCAAAGCCCAGGCGAACATTCCTGAGTCGACTCAATCCCTTAAATATGTTGAGACGATTGAGACAACGGCGCGAACGAAGACAAACCAGTGACTTGAGTGGACAGTCGTCATCAAACAAAAACATATACCGTATGTCTAACTCAGGCGTATATGGAATGACATCACCCATAATGAGAAGCGAAGGCTATAATAGTATGTCAGGACTGGGAGGAATGTCAGGAATGTATGGCAGTATGAGTGGTCCCCAACCCGTTTACGCGGGAATGCCTGGCTATGGGGGCGCTATGAGTCCATACGGAGGCGGTTATGGTTACGGTGGATTTCCCGGTGGAACTGGTTATGCAATGGTGCCAACAATGTATGCCCAGTCAGGTTCGGGACAAGGATCGGGAGATGCAACACAATCGGCCAGTAATGTAATGCCGAGTTCTTCGGACGCTAATACGCAGTCCATGCAGATGCCAATGATGATGCCAATGATGGGAGGAATGGGAGGTTACCAACCGATTGCTATGCCATCAATGCCGATGGGCAGTATGGGCGGTATGGGAGGCATGCCCTACCCAATGGTACCCCAACAGCAACAACAGTCCTCACAAGAGGAAGAAGAGCCACAAAACAATCCAAACCAATTGCCCGGAGGTCTGAATCTGTCGGATCTGCTAAAGGACGAGGAGGAGGAGCCCTCCCGGTTCCGAAAGTTCATGAGTTACTTGAATCCAATCAATCTGTTCCGAAGATTGCGCGACAGAAACGCCACCGAAGATGAAGATAGAAAACGATTCGGAAGATATCGGCGACACATAAGCGACGATTTGGGCGGAAAGTCTGTCTTACACTTTCCCCACGTGTCCGATGAGTCGAGTCCGAGAGCGTCGAGGGTTTTGTTTGTGAAGAGATCCGGACGGAAGTCGAGAATGAGATTTCCGCGCAATGAAGAGTCGGATATAAATGCGTTCAATGAAACCAATGAAGAGATGAACGAAAACAACAAAAAAGACGACAAATTAGATTCAGCCGATTCGGGTCTACACCCGCTCTCAGACCACACATCAGATGAGAGCATCGGTAGGTCTAGAAATCGATACAGTTTCCGACGCAATCGGCGTCCGAACCAAAGGACGCACTTCTCATCCGAGGGCCGACACCTCGGACTCATGGGAAGCGGAAACTTCGAAGTATTACGCGGGGGTACGTTCAGGCCGGAAGAGACTACCAGTTCTGCACCGACGGGTGAAGACAGTTCTGTGTACGACAGCGAAAGCAGTGGCAATGTGTTCAGTGCTCTCGAAGATGATATCTTCGACTCAGGCAGTCCGGAAGTGTTAGGCTTCCAGGGCTTCAACGGTTTTGGTTCGGTATATAACTCACTGTCCGCCAGCAATAAAATACCTAAATTGGCCTCAATTGACAAGAGAAGGGATAGGGATCTGATCGGTAGTATCGAAAACGCAGCGCTCACTACAACTGAACTAAAGGCCACGTCTTGAGAGTAGATAACAATTTTAGTCAATTATTTTATTATATAATTAAATAAAAAAATTTTCTAATTATAAGTTCACTAAAAAAAGCTATAAAAAAGAAATAATAGTTTAAACAAAATAAATAAAACATTAATTAATTAATTAAAGAAAATATTTTATAAATTGTTTGAAAATGTTTTGATAGACACAGACTTAATAAGACTTTTTTAGAGCTCATTATCTGTTCATAACTTTAATTATAAACAAGAAAAGCATTCAAAACATTAACTATTTTTTTAATCAATGATCAATTGGTAATGAGATTAAGAAGCAAACAAAATAAACAGTTACCCTGATACAAATGAAGACTCAACCTGATCAGTCTTCAAACTGCGCGCCACCGAAACGTCTGCTTTAATTTGATTGGTTTATCGCATAAATTAAATGTCATTTTCAGTGTTCAGCCAATTGTGTCGACTGTAAGCAAAACACGTGTTTTTCTGTTTGTCTGAATGTTTATTATTTTTCGTATAAAAACTTGTTTTCAAAACATAACAGTAAAACGCAAACACAAACTCATATTTGATATCAATTATTATTATTATTATTATTTTTTAATGATTTCTACTTTTGATTACATTTAATATTAAATACATAACTGTTTTAATTGAGTGCCAGTAATATAATACGAGTGCAAACGTGTCCGCCTTGTTCTCATCGTCTGTCTCTGCGTCCACACTCTTGAGTCAAATATCTGTTTCGCGTCTATTCATGTGATCCTTAAATGTATTGAAAAAATCATTTGATTTGATGTCTCATTAAATAACTTTATTTTTTTTATAATTATTTCTCAATTATTATAATAATAATTATTATATTTTATTATCAATCGCTTCAATCATTTCCTCCCATTAATTGTCGCTAACTTTCTAACCAATACTTTCAATGTTTTTCAATACAAACGACAAAACAAATTAGGTTTTCATCCTTTGGTTCAGTTTTTTTCAATACTTTTTACTTCAATTGTGATTATAATTAAATGTCTCCTAATTTTTGATTATTTTTTTTTGTTTCTATTGTTTTTGAAGTAAAATTAAATCTAATTTTTGTTTTGTTTTGTTTATAATTTGTTTTTTTGTATATTATTTAATAAAATTAAGAGAAAACTAAGTTTTATTAAAAAGTTTTTTCCTTTGGTTTTGTGTTTTTGTGATAAAAAATGTTTATTAAATAAAATATTGAATTAAATAAATAAATAAAAAAAATTAATAATAATTTGATTTTTTATTTATTAATAATTAATAAACAAAATAATGAATAAATCAAAAGAGAAGTCGAGTAATAAGTCCGTAGTCTTAGGCGACAGTCAATGGTTTGACAGATATCTAGACATTTGTAAAACAATTAACGAATCAAACAGTGATTCAAACGATTTATATTTGGATATTCTGAAGGACTTATGCAATGATTATATCAGCGATAATATAGTCATTCATTTGCTTTCGCTTTTGGAACAAATGGTTCCGCTTTTCGATAACAGCGATAAGTAAGTCAACACTTCTTTACTTTTATTATTATTATTATTAATATATTTCAATCAATTATTTTATAAAAATTTTATTTCAATTTTTAATTTGCTTTCAAATAACTCACTTTTACCGGTCAGTGGTATAGCAGGTATGGTAAGTGCCCTAGGCCTAACTTACAGGCCTATTACCCAAGTAGTGACCAAAATCATATAACCCGGTCTAGATTTTGAACCCGAATTCGACCAAGACATAACCAAGATGATTGGTTGTATTGACTAACTGTTCAGCCTGATTAGTTTACGTTGATAAACTTATTTGACCCTTATGGTCCATTTTACCCCTTCCAGTCCATTGGGGGTCGCATTCAAATACTCTTATCTAAGGCTGTATTCAATACTCAATATAATGTATACTCAATACTGATAGCAATGATGACTAGATTTTAAGGTCAATCTATAAAAATAGAAAAAATTACTTTTTTCCGACTCAACCAATATATAGGAATAAATATAAATATTTTCAAGTTATAGCTTATAATGCAATTAATAGTGTTATCAATCATATCATATCATATCTATATTTAGGCAAATATTTTACTCAAAATTTTTATTCGTTATTAAATCGAATAAATAGTCTGTTAATGGACTGTAATAACTGCGTCCGACCACTGAATCCCTGACCTCAATCGATACAACAATTTGGACCAATTTTTTCCTTAATTTTATTATATAGTTATGAAAAAAAATGTAAAACTGATCGATGACTCAAAACCAGATCTGATTATTATTATAAACTATTTCTCGGTTTTATTCATATTCTTATTTCAATACACTTATGGTCTGTACTAATAGTAATATCAATACATCATTGCTTGCAATCATTTAAGGGTTAAACTAAATCATATTTAAGTAACCGATCTGTAAGGGATGGTAGGAAATACCCTAGCATTTTGATGGATAGCAAGGTGCGGTTGATTCTAATATTGTTCTTGCACATGATTGGATGCATATTTGAATTTTAATTGAATACTTGAGTGAAAAGGACTGAACACAACCCCTTTAACCCTAGGGCTTCGCAACCCTCTGTTATTCTGGCCATTCCTGGTGTGCACTTAAATTGAAATTAGTTAGCATTTTGTTTATTAACCCGAGTATTTCGCAATAGGCTGCTCTAGGCTTTTCACAATAACGACGTGGATGTTAATTAACATAATGCACTTTTATTTATTTATTCTATAAAATGATTTTCAACTCTTATTTATTGAAACATAGAATGAATTTAATTATAATTATTCAATAGTTTCATTACAAGCCTTCTTCTGCCAGACCCCGTTGTTAGTAAAGAGAATGGGTCAGCCCATCCTTCCTCGGGGGTGGAGGTGGGGGTAAGACACCATGGCAAATCTATAATTACCATTTCTAAAGAAAGTGGTGATAAAAATTAAATTGTGAGAGCTTTTGGCCTCTCTTATGGTCCTGGGAACATCCAAAAAAATACCTGTGTCAGTAGAGTCTGTTCATCCCTGAAAATTGTTTATAAATATTTGAATTACTTTTTGAGTTTACTTATCAATCAGTTTTATAACTCTTTCTCAAAACCTTTTCTGAACTCATTTATTACAATTAAAACTAAATATTTTTAACTCTTTTCTAAATTACTGACATTTAAGTCAGAATTCTCTTTACTTTTTAATGACTTTATTCCTGAAATAATATTTTCAAATATGAATAATTGTTTTCTCTTTAAACTTAATTTTTGATTAATTTCTTTAGATTTATCTAAATTTAGTTAATTTATTAGTCTCTGAATAAAAAGCTTTTAGTTTTCTTTAAGCAAAATATTTATTTAGTCTTTGGTTAAAATTCTTCTGAATTATAGTAAACGTGACATTGAATTGCATTAAAATATTTTACAATTTAAAAGCCTTTTATATCTGATTTAAAATAATTATTTTATTTAATTCATTCTTTCATTCACTCATTTGTTTATATTCATTGTGAATATAAAGTCAAATAAATTAATAAACCATTAAAAATGAAATATAAAGAAAATATTTTTCCATATTCTTCACTCTAATAAACACCAGAAATGATTAATTTGTAAATAGTTTTTTGCCAACACTTGGCCTAACCTTTAGTTCTAATTGTGTTAACGGAAGTCTATTCTCGTGAAAGAAGACATTGAAAGGCAATGAATGACTAAAAGCAAACTTTATATCGACTTTAATATAAAGAATATTTTATTTGATTATATAATTGGTTTCAATGCTTATTATGTATAGAGTCGAGCAAACGGTAGGTTCACTGATCAACATATACAGTGCCACAGAAAAGGTCGGTTGGATTCGCCAGAAATACTTAATCACAACAACTGTCATAATTACATATCATAATGAAATGGTATTTAAAATTTCAAATTTAATTATTTGTATTGAATTGTTTGCCAATTATTTAATTATGTATTCAAAATCCTAACACTATTTAAATCTATTTCTCTCTCGACTGCGCTATGACTTTGAACTTCTCGTGTCGTCTATATTAAGACCGAAAGAAAACTTTTCGATCAGTTTTTTTCGATTTAATTGTTTTAAATAATATATTCTTTTCTTAACAATTAAAGTCAATTATGTACTGATTTTTTTAACTCTTCTCAGCCGATCCGTTAGCGCCTTATTATTCACGTATTGATTATTATTCCTATTATTCACTTCACTGTTAACTGTATTTTTTTCAGACAGAAAACAATTGGTCTCTAAAACAATTAGTCGATAGTGTTATTCAACTGTTAATTAAAAATTCAGAAAAGCCTAAAACAGTAATTGGTTTGGCTTCGGCTGAATGCTTGAAAGAGATCGGGAGCACAACACCTGTAAGTGATATCATTTACTCGTTTAATATTGTATTTATCATTACTTCTCAATAATAATCCATTTTTTTCTATTCTAATGATTATTAATATTTTTTGTCTATTAATAGTTTTTTTTGTTTTATTTTATATATTTTTTTATTTTTATTTTTTATTTTTATTTCCAGACATTACTCCAAAACGCTTACAATAGAAACCAATTCAAAAGAGATCAGACATTAATAATGAGTTCATTACAGATGAGAAACAGTAGTATAAGCGCTGAAGATATCAGAGATGTAGTGAAAAATTTGCCGAATTTATCGCAAATCGATTTATACCACACTTTAAGCCAATTGTTTGACGCCATTCACAGCCAAAGATTCCAAGACCTGATTTCGCCGATGCTTTTCAAACCATATTTAACTCAGTTTACGTTCAGCTCTGAAGTCCATTGTTTTCACTTCGCTTTACAATTGTTATTATCGTTCGGTTTAGAGCTGTTCTCTACAGTCGAAGAACAGAAACTACTCAAACAATTGGTTATAGTGGCCACACATCCGTCCCTTACGATAGCACACCGTTTGCTAGCATTAGATTACACTAAGAGTGTAGTCATTCGGTTAAAGCCTTCGGCCATCGAATGGTCAGCACTAGAGATAACGGCTTTCGACGGACCCGACACTCAGGAGAAGAAGCTCTCAATCCTTAATGAGACGCAAATCGATAATCAGAATCTATTGGTTTGTATGAAACCACTGAAGAGCCTGAGCCTCAAGAATAATACCAGAGCTACCAATGCTTTCTATCGAGTGATTCACTCAGTTCTGTCCAAACGTAACGATATTATGCATGAAATACAAGACCTATTGGTTTCCCTTATATTCAGAGCACCCGATCCACACATTAGACGATCGATCAGTCTGTTTAATATATTCAGAGACTTAGCCAAAGGAACGGCGCATAAGATAATTGAGAGCTTGTCTAATATGAGTGAAACCGAACGGTTCAAGAGTTCGTCTGAATTCATACAATTCATGTTTGCCTTCCAATGGATTTTCAAACAAAAAGATTTTGATTTAAGCGAAGCTCAATTATTATTTATTCTGAACTTAATTCATGACAACTGTAAGCGTTGGGTGGACTCGAATGGTCCGGCACTCGAATGTTGTACAGCTGTCCTATACTACCAAAACATAAGCGTTTCGGTGAAACAAATACTGTTATCAACTCTCGAATGGCTTATGAATGGAAACAAAAACGATATGTCGGTCACGAGTTTGGCCCAGATCTACATTTTGGCCTTAAATACATTGGAAGACGACCTCAACATCAAAAGGGTCTTCAAATGTGAAGTCGAAACCTCTTTTGACCCCCAAATCCTTATTGACTGTTCACATGACGTGCCCTTCACTATAACCCGCGTAACCACTGATCAGACTTCAGAACATGCGTTGAGTTTAAATGAAATGCCGTTTAATATAAATATTTTGTTTGAGATATGGATTCGCGAGGAATGCAAGCATCGATTCGATCGGATCTTTGATCTCATATTGTTCTTCGACTCTTCGGACGCCACTATTGATGACGAATATGAGATTCCGATTCTGGACTGTAATGAGCGACAACTCATTCGACTGGAATTGCGGTCAATAATCAACAAACCCTTTGATTTGCGAATTTCGGCCATTTTTAACGATACGAACGGAACTAACTATAGATGCGATCACTTCCAGAGCGAAATGATTAGTCTCAGAGATATTTTGCTTCCCATAGACATTGGGAACGACCAGACGTTTGACGAGTTGTGCGAATCAGTGCTAAAAGAGAGCGATTGTATGCAAACAGTGCTATGCGTTCGGCCTTTCGGCTCAATTGAACTGTTTTTATCGCAATTCAAATGGTTATCCAATTATACCATAAATAAGACAAATAACTTCATCTGCGGTACAGCACCGGACAGACTATTATTAGGAACACTAAAACTTGTTAACAAATTCGTTAATATATTTTTGATTACAAATAATTATGAATTATTTGCGAGTCTTTACTATGAGTTCAATGAAAATGCAGACGAAAAGCAATAAAACAAAAACTTATTTATTATTAAATATATTTTATGACAAGTAATGAGTATTATATTTATTAAACAAATTTTTAGTTCACTTTTATATCAATAAAATTACAGAAAATAATATTTACTAAAGGAATGACTGATAAGAATGTGAAGTATATTAATCGGAAAAATAGCCAACAGATCCGGAATATATCTAAGTATTGAGCTCTTGTCGGGGCTGGCCAACAATCAGATTCATGTGCGCTCTTTTATTCACTCAAATTCCGCTCTTTTAGTTCGGACCAACTGTTTTGACCGGTAGTCGAGGCCAGACTCACTGGACGTTTGCGCTATATATCACATTTGACCAAATCTACAGTAATTTCTGCAAATAATCTCCGCAATGGCCAGACATTGATTAGTGGACAGTACTAATAGTTTTATTAGTTTGAAATCCATTAGATTCTGAGAAAAATCTGTTATTATTAAATCGATAAGTAATGTGAGACCTGTTCTCGGCCGAGACGTCAGCGCAAAATTGAGGGTCAAATCCAATAGAAATTCTTATCTAATTCTAATCCATTGAATGAACGAAACAACCAATTCTGGTGACAATCCTTTGCTATTATTGACTACAGTTTATAAGAAAATAACTCAAAATTCCTGACATTTCCGTCAATTCATTTATATTTATAACAAATATTTATTGAAATTCTTTGAGTTTTTCATAGAATTTATGGCAAAACAAATGAAAATATTTAATACAAAAAAAATATTTCAATTGTTTCGATAAAATCATAAAAAGTTTACAATTAATTGAATACAACTAAAGAGTGAATCGATTGGTTCGAACAGTTATTTAAGTGCAATCATACGAACCGGATATAAGCCTTTCGGCATTTTATACTGTTTTCGGTCGCAAAGCACTGTTAGGTTCGCTCTTTTGAATATATCTAATAACAGCCAATGCGGTCGAGTGACCGAACCGTCCTTATGGTCGTCATCGCACTCGTCCGATGAGGTTATGTTGTCCTTAACCACAACTATTCCATTCGGCTCTTTGAGCGCAGACTTGCATCGGATGAGGAACTGTATTAAGTCATCGTCGGTGACGAACCCAATAACCCATTGGCACCAAATGCAGTCATATTTGATGGTCGGGTCGGGTATGAAGTCCTGTAAACCAGTGTTGTATTGATTGCCGATCCGTTTGTACAGAGTTGGGCCCAAATAGGCTTTGGTCTCATTCAAGAACTTCTGGTTCTGTTCCAACTGATCCACACAATCAAAGTATTTCAGTAATAAGTGTTTCGATACTCTCCCGATGCCTAGGAATGGCGTCAATGCAATCAATTGTTAATAAACGGATCGTTAGATTCAATAAACTGTTAATGTGTTTGAGTTCAAGACCTGATCCGCAATCCAGTGCTCGACTCAATTGTTTGCTCTGTTTTTGATCATCTCTTCTGTCATACAATTCCTTCTTCTTCTCCCTATCCATGAAGTACTGGTCGAGGAAGCGCATGGAGGCCTTGGTGTCGGCGCAGGTCACCTGTGGGAACCCCCCCAGCATGCCATCGATGGTCGGCTCTATTGTCTGCCAATATTTAGCGCCCTTTTTGTAGAACTCCGGATCCAATTGAGTGCCACTAATGGACATATTTGATGAACAATCGGACAAATGATTCAATTCTTTGTCGATATTTGTTATCAAAAATATTTGCGAAAAATATAATTCATTTGAGAATTGGAGTGAAATCGGAATCAAATATCAATTGAAGTGAATATTGTTTACAATCAGACATAGAGTGCACTCAACGCACGTGCGCTACGAATGCACTCAAATGTTGTGCCAATGCATGGCAGCTGATTGGCTCTCCTTAAAACTCAATATTAGAAGTGTACTAGGACTTGTGTTCAAGTATAATACTTTGAGAAATATTTTAATTCTATTTATAATCAATTATTTTATGAAATAAATAGAAATATAATATTTCATTAAAGATACCCGGATTCGAAAGGCCCATTGATTGCTATAGGACAAATATAAATTTGAGCCGGCAACAAAATTATAATTAATAAAAGAATATTTAATTTTAGAATAAGGAATATTTTCCTTTTGTCCTGGAACATTCTTAATATTTTCCTTTTGTCCTGGAACATTCTTAATATTTTCCTTTTGTCCTGGAACATTCTTGGAGTAGACGATCTTCTCAAGGCTCAATCTTTCCAAATGAGAGCTAACTCGTGGCTTGGATTGAGTTCCGCCACTTATTTGCTTTGAGTAGAGATCGCATACAAAATAAATTGAATTCTTATTAATGAATGGAGTTTTCAGTTCTAATCATTTGCAGCAAAAGTTTTATCCAATTTATCTCTGACTTTAAGTTTCCGTAAAATATATATTAAACGAAAATTTTTACAAATATTAATACTCTGTTCGTATAAAAGGCTATAAATAATCCAAAGCTTTGCCTTTAATCCTAAATGATGAAGGACCTTTCTTGGAAGTTCCGCAACTGAACAATATATATGTTAAATAAATGGGATGTTTGTATATGGAGTCCACTCATACCCTTCACATTTTTGTTAACTGTGTGGCTCTTGTCTCACAGTATATATTCACTCAAATCAATACATATTATATGAATTGTCACTCAATTAACGAATTATTCTTTAATTCTATAGTCTTAGAGCTGTTCAGGAAATTCTATACTGAATCAGATTTAAGGGAATAATTTCAGAATATTTGAGTATAAGTCCAAATTGACTGCACATTTAATTATCTACCTGGTTATTTAAGCAAAATATATTATATAATTTTCTTTACTCTACTAGCCCTTGGCTACCCCTAGTTCTGCACATATTTAAAGAATCGATAGAATTATCGGAGGAGTGGCGTATCCTTCAAACAAGACTGGGATTAATGGCTGTAATTATTTAGTTTCAAATCTTTTTCGTTTCATTTATTTATTTGTTATATTATTTGTAATTAATTTCTATTAATATTGAAGTGAAAAATGAGAATTAATTTCATAAATATCTGAAAACTAGTCTACAGTTAAGTTTCCGCAACTGTTTTGAGTTTAATTAAAATAGAGATTCGACTGAAGATCTGTTTGCTATGAAATCCTATATTTTATAGAAAGAGTCGATTTTGTTGTTAAGAATCGTTTCCAATGATTAAGATTAAAGAATTTCACTTAAATTAATACAAATGACAAACAAATCAATAGATTTATGGATTTCACTGAATTTCGCGAAACACTATTCGTATGATTGTCTGTAAAATAAAATGAAATAAAATATTCGGATCAACAGAATGTGATTCAATTCGTGAAAGAATATTCTTTTAATGACACTTCCTATGCATTAAACATGTATTTTAAGAATACAGAAACAAACTGTAAGAATATTTTAAGCCTTTTTTTTTGCTCCCGGTATAGGCGCTAATGAGTAGCACTTATTTTCATTCCTGGTTAGAATTAATTATTTATTTCACTTATTTATAAATTGAAGTTTTTTTTCATTCAATCTTCAATTCAATTGAATTATTCATAAATATTCTGAAAGATATCCGACTTTTTATATAATAATTATTATATTATTTAAAGTATTTTTTTTATTAAATTAATTAACAAATAATGATTGCATTGATTATTGACTAATAAGCTATAGTTCGAAGACCAAGCTCTCTTCAAACCAGAAAGAATGTGAAACTTAGAACAAATTATCGTGAACTTTGACTCCTGGTCAACTTTAATGAATGTGATGAACACCATATCTGTAATGGGTTTTTGAGATGATAATCCTGTAATAATCCTTTGAGATGATGCGGGTCAAATCAATAACCGGCTTTTACTTGAGCTATGTACAATTTCATATCTTTAAACGGCAAAGGGTCCAGGGGCTGTTTCAAAACGTTTAGGTGAGATGCAAAACCTCTCTTA
This sequence comes from Eueremaeus valkanovi, assembly GCA_034693305.1. NCBI lineage: Eukaryota > Metazoa > Arthropoda > Arachnida > Sarcoptiformes > Eremaeidae > Eueremaeus > Eueremaeus valkanovi. The sequence continues at coordinate 11,017 of JAQIWA010000147.1, read as the reverse complement.
TCTCGGTTGCTCCGACCCTAGATGATATTTTTGCTATCCCCCCCTTCGCTACCCCCACTGCAATGGCTACCTCTGAAAGTGCTTAAGATTTGGAAATACAATATCCAAACCTATTATTATTTTTTGAATGTTTTCGTAATACAAAACTATTTAATGATCTTTTACTTAATGTTCAGTTCATTATAATATTGCTATTCATTACAAAGAATGCATTCATTATATAATTAATAAATTCTAAGCGAATAATGCATTAAAATATTAAATAACTAATAGCTATGTATTATATGACTCAGATTTAAAACCATAAAAAATAATGTACTTCTGGTCAGTCTGTCGTATAATTATTTAATCATAGCTTTAGAACCCTCTTTAATGATAGTACCAAGCATACTTTAGCATGCTTTTTCAAATCAAAGCAATCTTTATTTCAATTAAAGGGAAAGAGTTCTAATTTTTGGGCCAAGGTATATAAGTGGGTATTTTTCAAGAACTATGTGCTAACTCAATCAATTCTCTATGCAGTTTGTCAGTTTGTCTAGATCATATGATTATATATATAATGATCCGCATCTCTGGTCAAAAATAATGATACGTAAAAAATGTTTGAATTCAATCAAATCTACGAAACATATGAAAGCGTTGTATTGTCTTAAGGCTCGTAAAAGTGCATTCAAATCGGGCACGTCTTCCACACATTATATGCTATAATAGCTTACAAACAGTATATCTAACCCCTCATCACTTTAGTAGTACAGTCAGTAATATTAGAAAAGTTGCAACGTTTAATTACGTGCTCAAACAACATTCAAGATAGAATATCGATATAGTTATTGCTTCATCGATTATAACCCTGAGCACTGGAAAGTTAGCATGATAAGTTTAAAGTTTTAAAGTTGTAAATTTTATTCAAACAAAACAAAAAGTCACAACAAGTGCTTATATATATTTTTATTAAGAATTTGTATTTATATGAATAAAGTCTATCTTTTTCACTATTGACTAATGATTTCAATCATTCTCTTACATCATTCATTAGTTGAACATTTATGTGCAAGCTTAAGCTCTAGCTTTCATGCATTAGTTTCTTAAGTACTCAGGGTTAAACTATGTAATCGATAAAGCAATGACAATATCGATATTGTATCTAGAATTTAGTTTAAGAACGCAATTCAATGTTGAAACTTTTCTAATATTACTGACTGTACTTCTACATTGAACTAAGACCCGGACACAAGCCTTTGAAGTGAACAAACAAATGTGAGCTTTAATTAAATTTTCTAATTCAACACAAATTAAATGAAGTCTTGTATTGAAGAAATTGAAGAAAAAAATACTAAATTCTTGAGAAATGAGATAAACATAGAAGAGATGTGTGAACGACATGAAAGACAGGTTCGACTGTATATACTGTTTGCTCACTATTTGATGACAGCATTCAATGTTTTACAAGTATTGCAATCAATAGTGTATTGCAATTCCAAGTTCTCCATACAGTCTATGCTATACTCACTGAATATAGTGTACATTAAGTGCAATCAAAGGTCATCTTAAGCCACAATTATTGTAATCTTAGCATACATTCAATGCAATCAAAACTAATTACACTGTAATTAGTGCTTAAACGGGTTGAAACTGGCCTTACATTTAGCACATCATCTCAATTGACAAACAATTCAATTAAACATCAATTCATACAAAAGTGTTCACTCAATGGGGGGAAGAAAATACAGTGAAATAGAAATATTGGGCAAAAAAATGCATAAAAAATGAAATAAATATTGAAAATCATCTTTAGTTTCAAAAGACATAAGAATTAGAGTAAAACCGAAGAAATAAATGAGAAAAATGTCTGCATTTGTCTTAAATGACGCGTAAAATAAATATATTATGAAATATATACAAAAGATATTAAGATTTGGATGTTTTGGTAAATCTCATGCATATTATTGATAACGAATTTGAGTGTAATATGAATTCAGTATTAATACTGAATACCACTGAATAGTGTTGTCATTAATGTCTATATATTTTCGGGTTTTTATTATCTTTTCATTCAATTCTATTCTACGGCTATTCAGAGGAGAGAGAAAAGTGGCGTTTGTTTGCTGTGAGAGCAGAGACTCTGTGTGAGAGAGAGCGGAGAGAGTATTGGATATGTGTTGGCACTGGCAGTGCAGTACAGAGCGGAGCAGAGTATGTGCATTGTGTACAGACTGTACAGGCATTGACTGTACGAACGCTGTACTGACTGTGTGTATGACTGTCTATGTGTTCGTCAGTTCGCAGTGTTTGGACTCAGCGTTAGTTTGAACTAAGGCTGCATTGGATAGACATGACTATAATAGTGTTCCTCATCGACACCAGTGGCTCTATGAACCAGAGGACCCACTTCGGTGCCCGACCCACCCTTCTGGACGTGGCCAAGGATGCGGTCGAGAAGTTTCTTAAGGTATTGCACGCCAAGACTGTTCGTCCGATTTTATAAAAATTATTAAATTGTATTAATACTAACGAACGGCCTATATATCGATGGGAACGCCATTTAATGTGTTGACGCTCTGCACAGCCTAAGTAAAAGTGTCAGGGCTAGCACAGGCACCCAATCGACGTACGCCAATCCACCGCACAGAGGTAGACATGGGCACCAGTAGATCAATGTGTGCGCACTTGTATCACCCCATTAGTCCTTTCCATTGGCACTGAATATTGCTTTAAAGCGTAACGTTGTTTAAGTGAAGCCCAAAATCATTGGCCAATCGTTTACTGCATTTACACAATAGATGTCATTATTTGTCATAATTTCTCATAACTTATAAAAAATAGTTTTTAATCAAAACTTTTAATTATTTTTTTAATTAAAAATATTTTAAAAATCAAAATAACACTAATTCCTACCATTCCTATCGCACCGACAGCTCCGACAAAGAGATATCGCGAGTCGAGGCGATAGATATATGTTATTGACATTTGAAGAGTCGCCCAATAATGTGAAAGTGAGTGCCGATGCGGACAGTTATTATCCGTTAATTACATTCAATTCAATTATATACTAATCGTTTGCTTCACTCCATTCCATCCATTCCTTGCGCACCGGAAGGCCGGTTGGAAGGAGAGTCACGTAGTCTTCATGAATGAGCTGAAGAACCTGACGGCCACAGGGATGACAACTATGGGTCCGGCGCTGAAGAACGCCTTCGATCTGTTGAACATAAACCGGATGCAGACGGGGATCGACACCTACGGCCAGGGGCGCTGTCCCTTCTTCCTGGAGCCGTCCATTATTGTGGTGATCACAGACGGCGGACGACTGAGTGGGCCGTCGAGTGTGTGCGACGAACTGAACCTCCCGATGCAGTCGTTCCCAGCAGTACCCGGCGCTGAGCTCACGAAAGAGCCGTTCCGTTGGGATCAGAGACTCTTCTCGATTGTGTTACGCCTGACCGGGACCTACAACTCGCCGAACGACAACATGAACTCATTGAACAACAACTTTAATGTGTCTTCGGATGAGTCGCCCATCAATGCCATGTGTGATGTGACGGGAGGTATGTCTTGAGCCGAGGCTCGCAATCGGTCGCCAATCGACTGAATTGATTGCAAAATGAATTTAAGCTAATATTTGTGGCAAAACTTTGACGAACGCTCAATGCCTTTAGGGGCGACTGACTGTGCCCTCAAAGTTGTGTTGTCAGCGCACGTGCTTTTGACGTACGTATTGGCAATAATAAGGCTTTAATGTCGAGCCCTGTCCTCACTCTGTGACGGCATTCGTCTGAACACTAATTACTGCATCACTTATGAACTCAATGTGTTTTGTCTGCCGTTCTCTTCGAGACAATCGATTGACTCGTTTCTGACATAACTTTATTTCTTATCAATTCTTCTCTTTCAGGCCGTTCTTATTGTGTCACATCCCAGCGCACACTAATGGCAAGTCTGGATCAGCTCATCCAACGAATACACGGCGGAGTTGTCATACACTTTGAAAAGGTCGGACCCGACCCGCCGGTGATCATACCTAATGAGGAAGAGCTGTCCAACAGTTGTGATTCAAACAGTAATGGAGTCAACACTAGTGTTAATAACAATAATAATAACAATAATAATAATAATAATATGAATAATAATAACAACAATAATATGATTAATAATAATAACATTAATTCAATGAAAAACAATTCAATTAATAGTAATTTAAATCCAATTCTGAATAACATTAATAATAATAATAATAATAATTCGTTTGATATGAACGGAAAGTCGTGGCAAAGCACCAGAAAACTGATATATGTGCAGAGATCAGCCCAGAAGGGCTACTCTGTGGGCCACTGGCCAATACCAGAGTCTTTTTGGCCTGACCTGAGTTGTCCGACACTACAGCCGCGAACAGCGCACCCAATAGTGAAGTTCACGTGCACTAACTCAGAGCCGGCAGTCATAGAGAACCTGCCGTTCGATAAGTACGAGCTGGAGCCGAGTGCGCTGACCCAGTTCATACTGTCCCGCAAACAGCCGCACATCGCGTGGCAGACCTTCGTTGCCAACAGTCATAAGAACAGCGATTTGGGTCTGCCGTTCGGGTACCTGAAGGCCAGTACGAACCTGACGTGTGTTAACCTCTTTGTGTTGCCATACAATTACCCGAGTCTTCTGCCACTCCTCGAAGACCTCTTCAAAACACATCAGGGCAAGCCCGGGCGCGAGTGGAAGGTCCAGTTCGACAACTATCTCAAACTAATGCCACTCTATTACGCGTCGCCACTCAAGCGCGCTCTTCAGCGTATGGGTGCTCCCAATCTGGTGCCGGACAATTTGGAGAACTGTCTCTCATATCCAGTCCTTAATTATCTGAAACGACTGAAGAATACGGCAAAAGCCGAATACGAGAAACTGGTGGCCAGTGTTGGCAGCGGTAAACCCTCTCCTTTAGAGGGCAGTCGTGTTCTGCACAACAACTCAAACATACGGAAGATCAGTGAACTCGGACTCTGTTCTAATCCAGTGCTGTCCCAGAGGTTCGCTAACCTGAAGAACGAATTGAATGAATTCCCGGGTTTTGTGATTCGCTTTCGTGACAAATATCTGAACGACTCTAAGACTCAGTGCTATAGAAATGCGTTTGACATCAATAGACATGAATTGTTGGATCAGATCTTCAGAATGAGGACTAACTTCTTGCAGAAGCACACGAATGCCATTCGATATCAAGACGAAGACCAGTTGCACAGTCTGCCCATCAGTCAAATGGGCAATTATCAGGAATACCTCAAACGAATGCCCGTCCCGTTGCGTGAATTGGAGTCAACGCCTGTGCGGCAACACATGTTTGGAAACCCCTTCAAAGTGGATAAGAGGGGGAATATGATGATCGACGAGACCGACATCGATCTGGTCGGACAGACCGGCGGCTCCTCTCCAGTCAGAGCTGCCAAACGCTCGGCCAATGATATCTATATGAGTGGTCCAAAGCCTAAGCGAAAACCCGGTCCTCTGCCCAAAGACTTCCCACTCCAGCGGCCAATGAGTCCTATTCCTAGTCCCCCGCCTTCGCCAATACTACTAACCCCACCCCAATCGCCACAACCCCTATCCATTGCACCCATTCCACCATTAGCACCTATACTGCCGACAGCACCGACGCCTCCACCAGAAGCAGCACCAGTAGCAGCACAAGTCATCAAAGAAAGTGTCAAAAGTGTAGCCAACGGTAACTTAATTACAGATCGGACTAAAGAGACGCCAATTCAGACATCGATTCCATTGTTAACAGCAATCAGTGAAACGCCTAAAACAGTGATAATATCGACCAAAAGTGTCATCATTTGCGACAACAACAGTCCACTACAGACTCCGACCTCTTCTTCGGTCATTCAGAGCTCACATTTGAATTCGATTACGGATTCGATGAATGAAACGGAAATCGAATTAAATAATAATAATCTGAAAAATAATGATTTGAATGAAATCAGTAGTGATTTGACGGCAAGACTCGAAACCAATCCATTGAATCCGATTGTAAACAACAATAATAACAATAATAATTCATTGGTTGCCAGAAGTGTGCGAAATGCACCCACTTTTGTGCCCGTCAATGGACGAATAGCTACTCCCGAACCCAATGAATCGACACTTCCGCTGACAAACCATTGCGAACACAACGGAACCGATGGTCTCATACATAAGAATCATAACAAAAGAGTTCAGTTGACGGCAGAAGAGTTCGAACTCAAGAGATATTTGTTTAGATTAGTTCGAAGGCCCGGAAGAAGTGAGTCTTTGATGCGATTTCTTATGAATTGATTTTTGAATTAATTGATTATTTTTTTTCTCAGATTTCGACGAATTATTGCGCGAATTGTCTCAAATCCAAGACTCAGTTCGCGAGTGTTTATTAGATGAAGTGATAGCAGAGGCCAACCGTTTCAAGAGAAAGTCACTCATTCAGGTGCTCTCCAACACATTCAGGCGACCCAGTGATGGAATGTCTGCTTTGGAGAGCACCTGATCTAATCTGACTCTTATTTTGATGACTCAAATGAATGTCTTTTATTGGTCTTCACTCCCAATGACTGCTAAAAACAGATTTATTTTGTCTTATATTTAGTGTTTCGTCAAAACAATTGCCCAAAAATTGTGTAATAATTTGTAATTTAATTGTTTCGATGAAAGGACAGACATTTTTTTCGTTGCGCCCACTCTATGGTTGGGCACTAAATGTGTTTTTAATTAAGAAGCGATCTGTGATTATCGACGACTTTCTATACATTAAATAAGTTATTCATTTATTTTCTGTTTTAAATATATTATGAAATTATTATTCGTTTCTTTCATTGTATATAAAATCAAATTAAAAGTCATTTTTCAATTCAAACCTTATTTTTAGTTTTTATTTGAATTAAAATCAATTAAATTATTTTTTGAATAACTTTTCGATTCGTTATTGTTTATGAAATCTATTATTTTTTCCCCGTTTTATGTGTTTTATTGGCTATAAAAGTGTTTTTACAACTTATGACAACTTTTGGAAAGTAGAGAATCGACTCATTATTATTGAATTATTTATGAATACTATTTAAGATATTAATTAATATAACATTGAATTGAGTTTTAATTTTAGATATTTTTAAAACTAACCAAACATTTAGTTGGCATTCGTTTGGCGTTTATTATCAGTTCATTGATAATTGGTTTTGCGGTTCACTCGTTTGACTCAGTTATCGGATCCCATTCCTAGTCCTCAGATTGTTATATAAATCAATTTTAATATATTTCTCTCGAATCTCAATATTGAATATAAAAAGCAATTTATTTCTGATTTATTTCAAACTATTCGGATGTTTCGGATAATATTTGCATTTTATTTGAGTCAAACTTAAGATTAAACAGAAATCGATTACTGAATAAAATATGTAAAACATTATTATTTATACTGTATTTCATGAATCTTAAAACTGATCAAGATTACGGCCTTCTAATCAAACGATTCAAATAACATTGAATAAACAATTAAAATAATGTACCCGGTTATGTCAGTTGTCAACTGTCCTAAAACAATGCCAGAAACTATTTTTAATATACTGTAGTTATAGGGATGGCCACGCTCGGCAAACCTAGGGGGGTATAGGGGGAGGTAAAATGGCGGATTTTGAGGAGGGGGTCAAACTCGTGAGGAGGGGTCAAACTCAACGGATTTGGCCCACTATTTTTCGCCAACATGGGGGGGGGGGGTCAAAAACTCATCGGAAAAAGGCCACTTCAAAATGACCATTTCAAAACCTAGGGGGCGGGGGTATTTTGGCTATATCCCCATTGGCCATCCCTACTGTAGTTAATAATAAAGTGTTCTTGTCCATATTTTTATATTAGGTGTATAACTTTAAATATGTCATAGTTTATAAAAAAATACTATAAAATTAAAAATAGAGATGTGCAAGAGGGTGTAGCTAACATACCATCCCTTAGTCAAAAAGCAAGTGTCCTTTTGCAACCGGGGCAACCATTGGCCAGACATTGAATCAGACGGACAATTAGATGAGTTCGTATGGATGTCTCGACAAATAATAAACGCTCACATTTGGACCTCGGACACATTCGTCTAAATATTACGATAATCTTTGTCTTTTGTGGAATTTTGAACGAACCCAATATCTTTGTTCGGCATCCCTGTACCCCTGTACCCCTGTATCCCTGCTTTTTATTTTTTCTTATTTTAAACTTTCATTTTATCAAAACTTTTAAAATATTCTTTGTTTTGACTGAATTCGTATGAATTAATAAATATAATGTATTTTCGGCTCAACTTTCTCAGCAATTGCTTAAAATTTTATTTTATTTTATGTGATTTTTCATTGCTATCAATCGTTTTTAAGGAATACATTAATTTAGGAATTTTATTGCCTCTTAAATAATTTCGCGAACTTTTATGTTTGGCTCTTAAATGAAAAGAAATCTCTTTTTTCTTCTGACTATACAGTACTGTATAGTAATGTATGTGAAATAGTTTTATATACTTTTCTTCTCTTTATTTTGAATGAAGAGTTCGTTGGCTTTTGATTCTTACATAACATTTCTATTGATTAATCATTTAATTAATTTTGTAAAAGAAATTAACATTTATTGAAGTCTTCATTCAATTTCATTAATGGATCCGAAATAAAATTAATAATACTCTGAATACTGTAGAGAAGGAAAGTTCTCTGAATCTGAATATATTCCTGTTTATTGTTGTATTACAGGTGTTATCCAATAGTCAGTTAATGAAACACATAATGAAATGTATTGAGTCTTCGCAAACATCCAAAAGAGGTTTTTTCTAATCATTAATTATATGCATTGTATGGAAATTATACGCAATATTAGGGCAAAATTGACAGCACTTTCACTCTTATATTAATTATTATTTAGAAGTTTTAAACAAAATATTACTTCTATTTTGTTATTTGACTTTAAAATATACAAAACTATGCTTTCATTTCAATTCAAATGTAAATCTAATTACAATAATAATAATAACTCTTTTGAATCTTCTTTGGCATTACTTTTCTCAAACAAATTATTTTCATTATTTAATTATTAAATTTTAATTAAGAAAAAGATTGAAAACATTTTTTTGTAGTGAAGCTAAACTGGATTTTCAAAAGCAATCATAATATCGATAAACTAATAGTCAATTAAATAATTAATAATTTTTTTTCCCTCTGTTTGGGCGTCAAAAGTCATATTCATTTTTATTTGAAAGTTATTAAACTTTTTTCTTATTTATTAGTTTCTTATGTAATATATAAGATGTTATGAAAAAAAATGGAAATTTATGCCCAAAATGATTGATAAAAATATGATATAATATTAATACTTATACTTATAATTCATTGAAAGCACATTAAAGTACTTTAAGCCTAAGTTTTTTGAATTTTTTTTCTCTCAGTTTATGATTAGTGAATATTTTGTGATAATATTTAGAAACTTATGTAAAATATGAATAATGAGTTAAAAGATTTGAAAAATTTTTAATATAAATATTTTGAATAATTGAAAAAATATTTATATTTTTAATATTCTATTCGAGTCTAAGAATACAGAGTTTTATTTGAAATTCTTGATTCATCACAAATACCACTAAACAGTAACTCTGATGAAAAATATTCATTACTTTAATTATAAGTTACTGTATATTAGAATTGATGTCTATATAGTAAAACAAAAATATTTTTCATTACTTTATGAATTAATGAGTTTTTTAAGAAATAGAAAACTATTTTCAAGTAAATAATTATTTCTCTACTCTCTAAAGAAATTATTATGTTTTGTGCGGTAAAAGTTAGAGTACAGTCGATTACAGAATGGAGTGCCGCCCGATTTTCTTCACTAAACCTTTTTGCACCCTTTGATAAATTAAGTATTTTCTAAATTGATTAATCACTCGTATATGACTTAATTGACTCATTTAGTCGTTCAGTGCTAATAATTTTTTAAGTGAACAATTTATTTAACAAGTTTTGGGAACACTTTGAACAGAAAATTAACCACAAAAACACATTTTCAGAATTTATCAAAATGTTTACTCTCTTTATACCTTAATAATTAAGGGATCAAAATGGACAAAGTCAAATGTTGTCTAGAAGAAAGGACGTTTTAATTTTTATCATTTTGTTATACATTTAGGTTTTTTTCGTAACCATTTAAAAAGTTAATGTCTGTCCAGAACTTTACCGCCTAATTGCAGATATTATACATTTACTAAATTATTTAATTATTTAAATACATATATTTTGTATTAAAACTAAATTATTGATTCCGGGAATCAAGTTCAATTGGTATGCCTTTAATTTCTGCTCTCTTGTAATTGACTTTGTAATTGAATAATAGAATAAAATTATTGATTATTTGAATTATCGATTTCTCATTTTAATGTCACCCAAACCAGTAGTAATTTAAATAACTGCTGAGAACATAAACTTTAATCCACTTTAATCTCATTTTATTTCTCATTTAAATATTCATTTATTATGTATTTGATTGCATCGAAATCGATAAGCATTTTATTATAATTAACTATGAATTGCAAATACTGTAAGCAATTATATCCTTAACTGTATCCACTCATACGATACGATTCCTTGAGTTTAAATTAAAATTAAAGTCAATTTGTATTTTCCAAAATAATTACATTCAAACGGGGTTTCATTCTCAAAATCCCAGCTTGCTTATCCCCGATTGAGTTCATGTAGGCATTTATTGATAAGTCTTAGAATAATCTCAACATTTTCTTCAACTCTATTATTGTAAATATTAATATTGAGAAGAGTTAATGAGATGAGGAAGGTCTTATTTAATCAATATTTATATAAATAAGCAGTCAATATATAGGATCCTGCATCTATATGTTTACGGTATACACATTTAATCTGTTTACCAATACATATACAAATAAATTAGTATAAAGCAGAGGATTCCAAAGCTGTCTTTTAAAGACAGTAAACAAAACATTTATTATATCCTATTGAGTCTGCTCATACAT
>JAQIWA010000146.1:0-46940 GCA_034693305.1 Eueremaeus valkanovi | reverse complement strand
TTAAAATATTTAGAAATGCAGAATAGATTGCAGTTATAATCCTTCTTATGACTCGAGTTCAAACACGGACTTTCTTCAGCTACTGTACGTTGAGTTGTATTTAGTCAACAATATTGTCGGATATTTGTGAATACATTTAATATCAAGTTTACAATTGATTCGGAAAATGAAGGCCAATGTGAACACGACTTTAGAAATATCTATAGAAATCATGACTATTATGTCGTGGCTTATAATTACCGTAAGAAAGACTTTTTTGAACTAAACTAGTTTTACAAATATTTGAGAGCAAACTGACAACAGTTGTCCACTCAGTATAAGCATTATTATTGGGAAAGATTTTAGATGAGTCTTAACTCTAACAGCCTCTACTCCAACATCCAGATCCTCCTGGCTCAACCAAAAATTTGTGACTCAGCTTAAGGCCTTTCCTCACGAGTTAGTAGTTAGTACAGTAGTGACAAGCTAATATGATAAATTGTACTACATTGGGGATGACCAGGCTCGTCCAACATGACTACAGTGGGAGTAAATTGAGGCCAAATGTGGCCACAATTGAGAATCAAAACCAATGACTGTATTGAATGAATGCGGAATTTGGCGGAAAAGGATATATTATAAGAAATGAAATGATTTTGATATATAGTACGAGTGCTCACTAAGGGCTCAATATTTAAAGTACAAGGAGACCTAGACCATAAAAATGGCGCTCAAAATGTGTTTAACCGGAAATCGATTGAATTTTAATAATTTGAGCCCTAATTAGGTCACAATAAGAATGGGCTGACCAGGGCTAACTGTCTCCAAGGTATTGCTCCAGCTCGAAAACTTATTTGGGCGAACACCCCTGATATCTCTATTCACACGAAAACAATAAAAATTATTAATACTTTTAATTGACTCAACGTTTACTCAAAGCACACGATTAAAGAAAGCAAACAATTATTGAATTGAAGTCTCAATTAAATTGGTTTCGCTTAAGAACTATGAAAACAATATTTCATGTCTTATCTCATTAAAGGCATTAAATATATTATATTTCTTAAAATAGATTCACAGATAGAGATCACATACACGACAGCAGATATACAGAAGTATAGTTATATCAGCAAATAGATGTGCAAGGTTAGATCAAATCAGCAGCTTAGCTAATGGAACGGGAGGCTTTGGCCGTAAATCTCAAGAACAAGGCTTATGTAGATATTACCCCCATCATATATACCGTATATATGGCTGGACTGAGCTAGGTGAGCCAATCATTGGTTTACTTTGTGACCACAAATATTGCTTCAAATTTCAAAATCAAATCAAATGAATTCAAGTTTTATACTACACCTGATTATCAGCGCATTTGCAATCATATAATAATTGAAAATTAACTCTGAAATTCTGCACTCATATAATCTATAAAGTATCCAGATTGAATTGTCAGTTTGCCACTGGCAGTGGTCATCATGAATAAGAACTGGTCAACAGATGGCGTCAGTGCTGACAATGACGAGTGAATGCGTAGATTTGAAAATACGCACCAATTGTTTGCGTTCATTACTAAACGGTATTTCAATGTATTTGAATGCTTTGAATGCATTGAGTGTTTGTGTGTTTCACTCAAACTATTATTAATACTATTTTTAGTCTTATTTTCGTTTCAATCGATTGAATGAATGCTATAATAAATACAATGAAAACATTTAATCATTACTTAAATCATGTGTTTATATAATCAATACTTTTGTTTACATTCTCTTCACTCAAACAACCGATGATTTAATCAATTCTTTTCTCAATATTGTCTACAATTGCTGTGAAAATGGATTTAATTTAGACTTAATTTGGATTCAATTGAATGTCAATCGAAATGATTTGACGACAAAATATCGATCAGTTTTGTGAACAACACTTAAAGCAACCAATAATTGATTGATTGAACCGAAGATCGCTTCCAGTCATGGAAGACGACTCCAGAAGAGGTCTCAAAGACCTGATCCCTGGCTTAGTACACATCGCAGAGATCAGCAAAGGTTGGCTTCAATTCTGACCATTAGTTTGGTTTCCAAACAGTTATTCAAAAACTGATTAATATTTCTGATCCCAACCAAAGGTCGGCTCTATTTGGCGACCGTTAGACCCAGTATTGCCAACACTTTGAAGAATAAATCCAATTCTTTGGTCAACTATTTCACAATCGATGAGCAACTCGTATACGAGGGGTATATTTGACTTAAGATTAGATGAAATACATTGACAATTGATTGACTGCTAATTGTTTGGCCAATACTGTAGGTTCGACTGTGACTTCGGTCCACTCAATCTGGCAATGCTTTACCGCTATTGCCATAAACTCAATAAATTGCTTAATAAGGTATTCAATCCTCTTATTCCACACTAACAGTCAATACCAGTAAATACTAATTAAATTATATGCAAAACCTATTCAACCAATCAATCAATGATTTCTTGTTTTAATAATTTCTTATAAAATATATGAAAAGTAAAACAATTTCTAAGCAATTGATTGCGAATATAATGATTAGTTTTGGAGTCATTTTGCGCCCATTTAGGCGAAGACAAGTCGAGTTGAGTTTGACTTATGTTTTGCTATGAATTATAAATTGTTTTTAATTCATATTATTATTCAATCAATTGGTTGTCCTTTCATATAAGGAGTACTCTATTTGATCCACTCTTTGCCCGAACCGACCAGTGATTCAAATAGGAATTAAAGTGGAAAAGGATTTTATACCACAGTTATACCACTAAAAGCGTACTTTACAATAGGGTAAGGGACCAAACATTTAAGCCAATTGGCCACACCATTGGCATCCACTTTCGATCTTCAATATTGGCTCCACTTTATTCATATAAACCCCTATCCCTGTCCCTATCCCAGAGCTTATTAGTAGTCAAATGAATAGAATTGCAATAAAAGTGAATTTAGTTGCGCTGTCAGACCATAATTCAGAGTACATGCGGACGGTGTGTATGAGCGCATACTGTAATTGTCATTCTTATCAATGTTTAATACTTTCCAGAATTGACACAATTTTTGCATTATTTCAAAATGTATTTACGATTTGTTGTCATTCATATAAAGTGGAGTCCACTTCACAAAACACTCTGCCTTTGCTTACATTCCTATACCTGTTCTCTAAAACACATTTTGATTCATAAATAAAATATTCGACGGAATTGTCTGAATATTTATATATTTTTTTATTCAAAATGCGTTTCATTTTATTCATTACTGAAAACAATTATATAATGTCTGAAACGAAGCAAAAGATCGATTGATTCTTATGTGAAAAAGAGTTGGATTTTGTGGCCAATCCTTATTGTAAGCTTTCAAAGGGAAAGGAGATGACCCCCACTGCCATTCCATGCCATTCCAATGCCAATGAGATAATGATTTCATATAATGTCTGAGCTTTGAGAATGATTTATACAATAAGTCTATATTTGGCCAAAAGCACAGATTTTATAAATGTTATGAATGACTGATATATTTCTATCAATATTCCGGACCATTATTTCGATTGCAATTAATGAATGTTCTGTCGATTTGCATGAAAGCATAGGAACAGCAGTTCCACCCGTTATATACATGTACTTCAGATCTGATCTCTTAAATTGGTTTTTAAATAACTGCAGAAAATAACTTGACTTTCTTAATAAACTGAACCATGCACTTTCCTAGGTGTGCAAATTAGGCAAGAGCTAAAGTAACCCGGAATAGTCGCTAAACTAATACTATCCAATGAAAATCGACACTTATATTAAAGAAATGTATGCTCTCTGACCTGTAAAATGTCATTTGCATTGAATAATAAAGAGTTGCCTGTACAATTGTGTAATTGTTGAATCCCCCTCAACCCTCCTCTTCCGCATCTCTGTCTAATATGACGCATACGAGCGATGAAACGATGATTAATAAGAAGACGATAACTAAGAAAAAGACTAATTATTTAGTGATTTCTTAGTGAGACTTAAAGCCCACACAAATGAATAAATATATTATATTTGAATCGTAGGACGAGTTGTCGTGAAATAGCGATGAATTAATATCTGTGTAGGTTTGCCCGAACTTGGATTGACGCCAATCCTGTATTCGCTTTGTCCGACACTTTGTTAACATATTTTTGATTTTATCGATAGTTTATTATTTTAAACATTAAAACGAGATTTGATTTATAGCAGCATTTTATTCACCCTTTGTTTGACTGAATATACAGTAGTATCGGCTCTACTGTACTGTACAGTACTATTCACTACTCGATTCTCAAACCAGTTCTACAAATATTAGCCATAATTATTGATTGTTTCAATTATTGTATTAATTTTAGGCATACAATCAATCAATTTATTATTGCATATAATGTCAATCCGTTTGAAATGAAATGAATTTACTTATAATTATTTAATAATTTTCTTCTTTTATTCTATTGACTCAAATTCTAACTATATTTATAAAAATGATAAAAACCAAACTTACGTTAAATTAGTAATACTCATAATTAGCTCTAAAATATTAAAATCGGTTAAAATTTATTTTATTCAACAAAACAAGTTTAGATTCAAATTAATATTAAGTTTATGTCAAATAAAATATAAATCAGTCGAAAGGTTTAAGTTTGCAAAGCGATTGATACGATTGTGATTCAAATTGAATTCTGTTTATTCGCATTGAACGCAGAGCTAACACAACAAATAACATATTGTATGAGATTTACAGCAAATATGAGCCAATAATCCCGACTTCTTCGACTAATGATTAATGAATAGAAAATTTTCTGAATTAATGGAAAATTATATTCAAAAAGAAATTATAAAATATTCTGAGAATTATTTACAAAAATTGAAACTTTTTCACTCTTTTGGTGATATATTTGCATATGAATAGTGAAAAGGAAGCTCTGGTATGGGATGGCCTCAATTCCGCTTTGAAAGCAGAACAGAAGTCAATAATAACTTATAATAGTTTTGTTTAATAGCTTTTTATTATTCATTACAATATTATTATTATTTTTCGCATTTATTTAATTATTTTGACAAAAATGGGAACTCTTTTAGCAGTTATAAGAGAATTAGTTGAGAAATAAATGGAAATCCATTTTGCTTTTAGGCCTGTTATGTAAGCTTAGAGTTGGCCTTTGAATTGGCTTTTAATTAAAATAATATTTCAAATGACCCGAACATTCTGTTTCTTATAGCAACTAAAGCCCTTTTAAAGCAAACATTCCCTAAAGTCTATGATAACAAGGATTGAAAGCAAATATATTTGAGCAAGGTCTATCAAATTATAAGCATGAACATTTATACAAAAATTAAACGTAATTATAACAAAGTTTTATAAGTCGTTTGAACTCCTTTTCTTTCTTTTGACTCAAATTCTTTGTCTTTAGTTTTTGAGCAAACATTTGAGTAATTATTAGAATTCAAGGTTAATATCAATATTAATATTAATATTATATAAAATTCTATAATTGATTGCCTTTGCATACAATTTAATTGATTAATAAAAATGTTAAATAATTATTGAATAGAATAAAATAAAAGTTAAAATGCTTTTGAATTGCAGTCAAATAAGAAGAAAATAGTTCACTACACGACTACTGACTGCAAGAAGAGAGTGAACGCCGCGTATCTCATCGGCTCTTATTCGGTATCTTTTATTTTTATTATTAATTTTTCTATAATTTCTCAAACCATTGGAAATAATAATATATTGAAGATTGCAATAGAATTTCAATCAATTGAATACAAAAATAAGTGAAATAACTATTTTTAAAAATAGATAATATATCTGAAGTCAAATCCCGACGAAGTCTATAACAAGTTGTTGGATAATAATGGGCCGCATTTCCTGCCGTTCAGAGACGCGGCATTCGGTCCCTGTTCTTATCACCTGTATTTGCTCGACTGCCTTAAGGCTATACATAAAGTAATTCACATTCACTTTGAATCAGTCCAATCATATATTGGTTATTAATTGAAAACTGCACTCATAGGCGGTCAGACATAAGTTTCTGGACTTTGAGAGGTTCGATATCGAAGAGTATCAGTACTACGAGGTATGCATTCATTGGGTCTGATTTCACAGAAGAGTTCTTCTCATATGTTATGTCTGACTGTATTGTCTGTATTGACTGAATTGCACAGAAAGTAGAGAACGGAGACCTCAATTGGATTGTGCCCAAGAAGTTCATTGCCTTCTGTGGTCCGCACTCTAAGTCTGTGGTCGAAAACGGATATGCATTACACTCACCCGAAACATACTTTCCTTACTTCCGCAAACATAACGTCACAACTATTGTCAGACTCAATAAGAAACTATACGACGCAAACCGATTCGTGGAGAGCGGGTTCGAGCACAGGGACCTCTTCTTCATCGATGGCAGTACTCCGAGCGATGCCATTACGAGAGAGTTTCTCGAGATCTCAGAGAAAACGAGTGGAGCCGTAGCCGTTCACTGCAAGGGTCAGGCATTCTGTCCAATGACTTGACTTCTGATATATAACTGAATTCGTTTGCTTTTATAGCGGGTTTGGGCCGAACGGGAACATTGATTGCCTGTTATATCATAAAACACTATCGTTTCACAGCTGCAGAAGCTATTGCTTGGATCCGGATCTGTAGGCCCGGCTCTATCATCGGCTATCAACAGCATTGGCTCGAAGAGTAAGCCTTTCATTGCTTGAGTAAAATTATGATTACATTTGTTGGACACCTGTAGGAAAGAGACATATCTGTGGCTTCAGGGAGACATCCATCGGAACAGGAGTTCCGATAAAATCCAAAACATTATCAATAATAACAATAACAACGATATTATAAACAAGAACTACAGCGACGGATCACTCGTTAAGTGTCATATCGTGGACAATGAGGACAATGAGGACAATAACAATACAATCAATTTAATCGCTGGCGAAGTGAGGGGTTTGGATCTGAACGATGTCTGCCCGAAGACAGAGGTCTCCGAAAGGGGACGAAAGCCCAGAAAGAGTGGAAACAATTTGAATAATAGTTCGTTGAGTGAAGAGTCGGAAACACAGGGCGACCAACTCAACCGAATCAAAGCCCAGCGCAGGAATGGCAGGTCTGCCACAGCTGTAACCACACCATCGGTAGCGGTGGTCATCGATGACCCCATTTCTTACAGAAGGTCTACCTCTCAGCCCAAAGAAGACGCCTATATATCGCCATTAAAGCCATTGAAAGTCCAGACCAAGAGCTCAACCGTTTCTATATATAACACCAGATCTGCGATAAGAAGAGGCAAAACAATTACTATTGAGGACCAGAAGGAAAAATTGTCGACAATTGTTGACAACGGAATGACTGACTCAACCCTTTCTAGTGTTAAATATTTGCGCAAATATAACAACTCATCGAATAATAACAGTAAGAATCCGATACCGATCGCTACCAACACTAAAACGTAAGCATTTCTGCATTCAGTCAATTGTTGTCTCATTTTCTTAAAACTCATTTCAATTCTGATTTCTATTTCCAAACAATTCTTTACAATTACTTATACTTAAAGCCGATCTGTCTTTTCTCTTGCTCTTAATCTACCTGTGCTTCTATAGCAGCATTTGGCGACACGTTGTCGTTCCCGTACACGAGGTCTTATTCGATTCGTGTTCTACTTCCAGCTCTTCCTGTGCTAACTCCTATTCCAAGTACAACATAACTGAATCTATGTCTAAACCAAATGCCGGTTCTATTAGTGCTATCAGTGCTATCAGTGCTTCGAATTACGCGTATTTGCGGCGCATCCGCACGCGCTCTAACTCTCCCCTCGCGCACAAACACGCGTTCAAACCGAACGCAAATAACATTAATATTAATAATAGCAGTAATTATAGCACAACTGATAACAATAATAGTTCGCAAACAAACCCAAAGAACACAAACTCTGTTTCAGACTATTCTGAAGTCAATCTTAACTTATTTCCAAACGATAACAAAAAGTGAGCTTTAATTCAATTGAATTGCAATTGTTTTCTATGAATTAATTTTTGCTAAAATTGAATGCATTTCAGGACAAAACCAACGACTGGTTTGCGTTCGATGTCTGGATCAAAGCCAGTGATCCGATGACAGTCCGGCAACTTGTCGTGTATGCAGTCCTGCACTGCATTTCAGCCGAAACGGCCGCAGACTATGACTAAGACTAAGAAAACGCCAAAATTATCTAAAAAATCCGTTTCAAACAAACCGACCAAACCATCCATTCCTCCAAAATACCGATTCAGTAAGAAATCGAGAAAAATGTCTCAAAAAAATAAAATGGTTTGCATTCAAGTGAATAAACGAAACGCGTCGGCAATGTCTGTGTGCGCCGGAGCACCAAAAGCAGCAAAAAAATTGAAAAAATGATTAAATGATTCGATACTTATTTGAAATTTCAATTAACTTAAGAATTCGTATTAACTGATGATTTGACTCCACTTTTGTTTCGATTATTTTTCATTCAAAACCCGGTATTTAGTCGAGTATTAGAACTAAAATCTAAATATATTTATGTTTTTATTATTTTTTTTACTAATTCTTTAATTCGTTTTAATTCTAAATTGAGTTTGAATTCGACTGAACCAGAGGTCGGTCTCATTGTTACTAATTCTTCAAAATTCAAATATTTATGTTCTGGACTATAATTGACAAAATCGGTTAGACTTAAGTTGACCACTATTTTTGACCAATGCATTCACATATGATATATCAATTGGCAATTAGCTTGCTCTTCAATAAAGTGCACCCCGGTTAAAAACTGTTTGAGTTTATTTTCAAAATTATTTATTCCATTCATAAACTATTTTCAACGCTTTAATTGCTGTAAATCTTCAAAATATGGTTAATATATATATATTTTGCAAATTTTCAATGAATTTTAATGCTCTCTAAAAATCAGATCTTATTTTGATTTCAGATTATATCAGAATATATTTTAATTTCAAATTTGCGCCAATTGTTTGATTAACTGATTCTGTATTAGAATCGCACAAATACTCAATCTTAGTATTAACCAGAGATGCTGTGATGACCCCCATCTCCTCATCTCTGGTATGAAAGAGTAGATTAACAAATAATTTGAACCAAAATCAAAGATCTTATCATTCAGACCGACCTCTCTATCTGTCCAACACTTTTGTAAATAAGTTTTTATTTAATCGCAATCATCAGTCATTCACAAGGACTGCATCACTAACTGTGCTCTAAATAGCGCTGAAATACATGGCAAGTGAGCCTAACATCATATTAATAATGAACTAATTTTCTGATTCTAATGCACTCTCCGTTCAAACCCAATATCAATCCAATCCAACTATAATTTACTTTTTATTCTTCTTTTAATTATATAATTATTCGCATAAAACCTCATTTTGACTAAAATATCGTTTTTAAGGATTTAATTCATATGAGTTTGTAATATAAGTTATTTTATTCTGTCTATCGCTCAGAATAATTGAGCCGAAGGGCGATCTTAGAGCAGTTGCGCACATCTTATCGGTTCAAAACAATTGATATAATAATCAATTCCTAATATAATATAATATATTATATACTCGTTTGACATAAACTAACAATAATTATCTGTATTTTATAACAATATTAATGCAATTCTATTCCTATTGATCTCTTGATCCGATTTTAAACAATAATTATTAATGAATTAGTGCTTTAACTTTGAAATCCAATTCCTTTATTCATTTTTGACTTTATTAACTCAAACTCCAAATTAACTCAAACGACAGAATGAATAATAATTTATTATCAGTTTTCTTATATTTTTATTATTAGCTCTTCTTTTCTAACATTATATTCATTATCATTGGCTATACTGTACAGTACAGTAATGTAATAATAGTATAAATATATATGAATTTCAATCATAAATACATGACTTCTATTGATAGCTCAGAAATGTTTAACAAACAGATAAACAGTTTCATTAATTTATCTCTTTATACATATTCTTGAAATTATCATTACTTTTAAGCAAAAGTATGAAAACATATTTCTCTTAACATTCAGTTTATCTTAAGATGTCTTCACTAATGGTCTCATCTTTTGGTTCTTTACTTACTGTATGAATACTGACAGCTATTAATTGAGTTCAATATAAACAAAGTTGTGCTTCGATTAAAGTCTATGGGCTTTTAGGAGAGTCTGTCTGTCTGTACCTCAGAATACTTGTCTCCCATTGTGTGCCAAAATGAAATGCCTCCCCAGCCTAACACTGAGCTTGAACATATTGAACATATTGAACACATTGAACACATTGAACACTTTTCTCAAATTAAAGGTTATTTTGAAATATTGATGACTATTTGAATTGAGACCAGGCTTTTGAAAATGATTGCATACTTTGCTTGAGTATTGCTTTTGTAACTGAACATAGAGTAACTTACAATATAATAGAGTACAGTAGCACACATACAATAACTTATAAACTGTGTCATTTATAAATATTTAGAATCTATGTGTTTCTGAAATACATACTTCTAATCAATACTATCTATTAGTGAATAGTTTCATAAGTTTTCAAATCTTAAATAATTTGATAAAACAATAAATTTTAGTAAAATATAAGTTAAGCATAAAATAGAACATAATATGAGAACATTTGCGAACTTTACAACTCTATTAATATTATAAACATTTGTATTGATTGTATAATTGGTTAGAAAAGAGTTTTTAAAACTGTGAGCCGTATTGACTGTATTTTATTAAATGACTTATAAATACTGAAATGACTGTAATTTTATAAATTATATTATATTTTAATTCTTTTTATTTAATTTTGATTTAGTTTTAATACAATATTATATTATATTATATTTTGTTGTTTTGTTAAAAATAATTTTAATGTATTTTAATTGTCTTTTAATAAAATTATAATTAAAACTAAAGACTAATTCACTCACTCGGGCTCAGTCTGGCTCATCTAATAAATAGACCAGGATCACAACAGATCAGAACAGATCAGAACAGATCAGAACATTATTGTGAAGTAGAAATCTAGTGGCTCAAGGTAAGACTGTAAATGCAGTGTACAGTACTGTATATGATGTGCACTTTTCCATAGACACACTACTCAACTGAAATATTCTACTCATTCATCACATTTGACTCAACAGAGTATTAGAAAAGAATCAATGAATCCATTCATTCAATCATTAGTCAGACAGTCAGACAGTCTGTAGTCTTATGTAAGAAATGAGTGAATTTGGCTGAAGAGACACCAAATGGTCTCAACGGCTCTACAATACACTAGTTTGACATTATCTTGGAAAATGAGTAGATAATAAGTATCCAGTTCACCTCAGCGCTTAAATTGCAGGTTTACTTACGTGAGCTTACAGAATAAATAGTTGACAAGGTGAGTCTACTGAACAATATACCAAATGATCTTGGTTTCCGGCCAGATACTAATTTAAAATTGAGCCACAAAAAGCTTAAAGAATGGCAAGGGCAAAAGCGAATCTAAAGTGAGAAATGTAATACTGTATTCATATTCATATTTAGGTAAAGTTCAACACTTATTCATATGAATCAGTCAGTCAGTGGCGTATCATTTGGTCAACTATTTTGAAAATAGCGGCCAATATATGAATGGGTGGACACCTCTACTCATGAACAGAGCATTGCATTGATTTGGCACTGAATTGCATTGAAGGCCATATTAACAGAGTATTGAATGCATTGAATGCTTTGAATGTATTGTTTGAGTTGAGCCCAAATAGACTGAATAGAGTGTACAGTAAAGTAGTCTACAGTAAGAGTGAGTCGTCTACTGCACAGTACAGTACAATACAGTACAGTGTAATAGTCAGTACTGTTGACTACAGTAACTGTTCTCCTATTAAACCAATTAATTATTGAATTGATATTGTTTTTGAAAATATTTAAATCAGTTGTCATTCAAATGCTTTTAGTGGTAATCGAGTGAAAGGAAAGGCAAAAATTGAATAATAAATAGTATTATAATATCATAATTAATGAAATGAATTCTCGGGAAACAGAGTTTAAAGGTTTGTCTGTCTTATGACTTATGACTATTGAGTATTCAATTCAATACTATTGAGTCAATTGACTGCTATTTCTTTGTGTCTGTGTTTTGGGTGTTTCGACACTACCTGTGAATCGGCTGTAAATACAGTACTAATCATAAGATATGAATACAAATGCATTGAAAGCATACAAACTCTATCCACAACTGATCCCGAACTCAATCAATCAGACAATCAATTTGTGATCAATTCTCGATTCAATTCAAACCAATTGTCAAATCAATGCAAACATTCATTCATTCATTCATTCATTGATTGAGTCATCGATTGATTCAATGTTTCAATAATTGAGTCATTCGTTGCAGAACTAAGTGTCCACACAATCAGTGCTGATCTCCAGTCCTCTCATCTGATCTGACTTTTGTTTTGATTGACTTTTAATATGAATTAATTGATTGTAATTAGGATTCTATTGATTCTATTGGTTGTCATTCATTCAAATGATTTGATTTCTCTCTAAAATCTATATATTTTTTGTTCGCATTATTTGCGTCCAAACAAAGGGTTTGTTATATAACGTAATAAATGTAATAATCATTCAGTCATTCAACTGAATTGAATGCTAATAAACAAAACAATACAATACGAGTCACACGAATGTCTTCATCCGAGGCCTCACTGCCACTGCTGTCGATGGCGCCGGCACTGCCGGTAGAGAGCGTTTGGCGCCAATCGATAGGCAGACAACTGCGAGAACGAGGACTTCGGGAACAAAAGCCCTTCGAATCAGTGATTGGTTTCTGTAATAACTTATTGGAAAAAATGGATTCAATCAGAAGTGAAAACATTTTGCTTTCCGTACAGAAGGAGAAACTGTTGTTAGAGAACAACGAACTGAGGCTTATGTGCAACACTTGCAGCGCTTCCAATGCGGCCGACAGTCAGCACAAGAATGCAAATAATGGCAAAGTATTAGAGAAGAAGTTATTTGAGTTGCAGTCAGAGCTGACTGAATTGCACAGAACTAAAGGACAGAACTCACAGATCATTATTGATCTGAAGAACAGCATCGAAGCCAAGGATAAGGAAAGGCATGAATTGGTGACCAAATTGGAAGAAACACAAGAACTGCTCAGAGACTCGAAGTGTGTCTGCAATGCGTTGGAGCAGAGGATACAGGAGTTGGAGTCAACGCACCAACTGGTCAAAGACGAACACCAGGCGCTCCAAATGGCCTTCGCCTGTCTCGAGAAGAAGTACCTGACCCTAGACCGGGAACACATCGAACTCGTGAACCGATGGATGAGTTTGAAGGCCAAAGACGCGGAGAAGTTGAACGACGAGAACGAAAAGGCGATTCGCATACAACACGAAAAGGTCAGAAAGCAATTGGAAGACGCGGCCCATGAGATGACCGTTAAGCTCGACGACGACTACTGCCCCGACTCTGTGCCCACAAACAGTGATCCCCTCTTTATTTGCGCCCGAATTCCGAACAAAGTTCTGCTTCAGTTTGAGGCACACGAAGGAGAGGTCAATGCCATTAAGTGGAGTCCCAACGGGGAAGTGGTGGCCACCGGAGGCGCCGACAGAAAGATTAAAATGTGGTCGATATGTGAGAACTCGAGCGTTCCTATCCTGAAGGGCACCCTTACCGGCAACAACGCTGCGGTCACGTCGATCGACTTGGATCAGGACCTGCTGTTGGCCTCTTCTAATGACTTCGCGAGTCGGGTCTGGACTCTCAGTGATATGAAATTGAGGCGCACTCTGACGGGCCATTCAAACAAAGTACTGGCCGTCAAGTTCCTCGATGTGTCCAATAAGGTTGTGTCGGGCAGTCACGACAGGACTCTCAAGATCTGGGACCTCAATAGACACGCCTGTATTAGGACTCTGTTCGCCGGTTCCTCTTGTAATGATTTAGTGACCGTTCAGTCCAAGGAGTCAGTGGTCGCGAGCGCCCACTTCGACAAACGGATTCGCTTTTGGGACACTCGGTCCGACTCGAGCGCCAATGAGATCCTACTGCAGGGAAAGGTGACTTCACTGGACGTCTCGCCCGACGGCTATTGTCTGCTCAGTTGTGTTCGCGACGACTCACTTAAATGTTTAGATTTGAGGCAAAATCAGGTCATCAGAACATTTTGTGCCGAAGGCTTCAAAGTCGGGTGCGATTGGACTCGTTGTAAGTTCAGTCCTGACAACCAGTACATTGTCGCCGGAAGTAGTGATTCTTCGGTTTACATATGGAATGCTTCGAACGGAAAGCTCGAACAGACCCTCAAAGACCAGCACAACTCAACAGTAATCGCCTGCTGTTGGAGTCCGAACGGCAATCTCCTCATGAGTACTGACCGCAACAAGAAGGCCATTGTCTGGTCTGAGTTCTAGTCCTCAAACAATTGTTATCCAATCAGTGTTTGACTCTCTATATCGACATCTCTTTAATCGAATTAATGCTTATATTTGTTAATCGATTGTTGTGTTGACTGTTATCAAGATTTGATCACAAATTTGAATACTTATTAAAGTCTGAATTTTTTTTATTTATTCAATTATTTCGTTTGAATTGATTACAAAAAAGGTTTTATTAAATATATTTTGCGCACAAATACTATTCAATTGAAATCTATCCGAATTTTAAGCTTTTATTTGATAACAAAAATTCTAAAATGTTTTGTTTAGTTGGCTTAGGACGCAGTGAGGAGCGCAATGTCCTGGATCAGTTGCTGGACACTCCTGAAGACGATGACTTGGATGTCGAGTTCACTAGACCTGAGAAGAAGCTTAAGAGTAAGTCAGAAAGCAATGGATATTTTGCGCGATTAAACAAATCTAACTTATAATTGGTTTTGCAATTGAATGACATTTAGATTTATTTATTAATCATTTGTTTAACTCTTTCGAAGTTATTGTAATTATTGCAATCAATTAAACTATTATTGCCTTTACCTCAGACTTAGTTCAGTCGTAATGCACACACACTTATCATTTGTTTGTATGACTGACTCATCGATACTTTGTCCGACTTTAGGCAAAAGGACGTCAAGTGTTGTCAGAGCTGTTAATCCCAAAGAGTCTCCAAAACTCAATTCATCCGTTACTGTCAGACCAGAGGTCTGTTTGTGTATTGATTACAGTAGAGACAAATCAGTGAATAATTTAATCTTTTTTTTCCAATAGAATAATAAGAATTCATTTTCTAACTCGAAATCAAATGTTTCGCAAAAAGATTTGAATCCGAAGAACCAATTCTTGAAAAGATCTCTGAATTCTGGCTCTAAAAAGGAAATGACTTTTGAAGGTCTGTTAAGTGAATTATTTTAATGAACAATAATATTGGAAATCATTTTTTTTAATAATCAACTTTAGGTCAGAAAAAGTCATTTAAATCTGTGGCCAATGACTCAAATAAAGAGCCGGAATCTAAAAGTCCTAAAAAGTTAACGGTATTAAACACTGAGTCTATTGTTGTATACATTTATTGACAAAATCTCTGAATCTGTTGTCAAATGAAAGGCCATTAAGTCTACATCGAAGCCAACGGGCGAACAGTCGAAGCCATTGAAGAAAAGCAATTCAATGACTTCGGGCGACGAATATACTTCACACGACGAGAGCTGTTCCTGTGAAGACCACAGCAGTATTGTCTCGGGTTCGGCCTCTAATGACAATCGATCCTCTCGTTCATCAAGTGATTCGTCGAGTCGTAAGTCCGGACTCCGAAGCGCCAGATCCGTAAGCCCTTTGAATAGGGAGTCAAAGAAAAGATCGCATTCCGATCCGGACAACAGAAGTGAGTATTTGATAGCAGTTTTCACGACACAAATGGAGTACTCATTGAATTGAATGTTCGATTGCACAGAAAAGGCATCCAAACGGCACCGGTCGAGTCCGAGTCGCAGTCTGGCCCGACGGGACAACAACTCTCTGTTGCGCTACTTCTTCAAAGAGAGCTGTTTTTTCGTTATGAAGAGTAATAATCACGAGAACGTCGTCTTATCCAAAGCCAAAGGCGTTTGGTCGACACCCCCGCAGAACGAGACTAAACTGAACCGAGCATTCAAACAGTTCCGGAACGTTATTCTCATATTCTCTGTCAAAGAGAGCGGAAAATTCCAGGGTTTGTGTCAATACTGACAATACTGTTGTCAGACAAGCAAACAGTGCTTTACAACAACGACATTGTGTTTACAAATATAGGTTTCGCGAGACTTACCTCAGAATCACGACATGACTCGCAACCAATTCAGTGGGTATTACCTCACGGTTTGAATGCCCGAGCACTGGGAGGTGTCTTCTATCTGGATTGGATTTGCAGACGTGAGTTGTCGTTCACAAAAACCCTCCATCTCTTCAATCCCTTTAATGACGGAAAACCTGTTAAAATCGCGCGCGACGGACAGGTATGCCATTCCTTAAAGAATATGATATATGAGCCGATGATAACATTTTTATGTAAAGGAAATCGAGCCGCGAGTCGGAGAAGAGTTGTGCCGACTGTTCCCTTCGGACGAAACGGTAGAACTGATACCAATGTTGAAGCGAATGAAGAAACAGACGGCGCACAGACCCAGGAATCACAGACTTCGCGGCCCATTCATGGACTTCGAAGAGCGCAAGAAACCAAATGTGAGCACAAGAATCGACTTTCGTCACAGAGAGAGAATGAATGCAACGCCAATCCGCCCGACCCACCCGTTCCCACCTTCACAGACAGCTCTGCAGGCAATCAAGTAATGACTCTCTGATCAGAATTCAATGGATTTCTAATGAATTATATTTTGTATCAGAAGAAAGAGAATGGAAAGAGTGGGCCAACCATTGCCGCCACCGATGAGACCAATGCCTCGACGAGACATCAGAGACGGTAAGCATTGATTCGATTCTATTGTTTGCTTCGAATAAAACGAATCGGTTTTACAGTTCGTAACGACCGACCGCTTCAGCGGCCGATTCCGCGAAGAGATTTCATAATGAATGGAAGCGTTCATCACTTCATACGCAATAATCCGCCTCTCATTCAGCCTTTCAGCCCAGTTAGTAGCAAATGTAGTCTCATTTCTCTGACATTTCCTAACAATCAAATCCATTTCAGCGCCCATTCATTGAGCCTTCGTTTCAAAGACCAGAAATGGCGCCAAAACAGAGGGCTTTGGATAAGAGAATTGTATTTCTATTCATATTCATTGAAAAGTTTTAAAAATCGATTGATTTGTATACTCATTGATATACTCTGTTATAGTACGAGCGAAACGTCGATGAATTCATTCGTCGCACTTATAGACCGCCTCAAAGAGACCGACGCTATCGGGAGGTTCGCTATTGAGATATATTGAGTGATATATCATATCATGTAATATGAAATCAAAGTTTAATTGGCATTACGTATGAAAATGATTAGTATTTATGTGAAAAAAGTGCAAACAGAATACGATTTACGAAAAACTTATGTTCCGTTCCGTTCGCCTATTCTTTCTGCTATTCCTTTAGTTTTTCTCTAAAAACCAAAAGAATTAAACTTTTTTTTGGATTAATTATTAAAAAAAAAATTGTAAAATATATTTAAATGAATAAAAATTGAGAAGAGATTTAAGCGTTTTTAATAAAACAATTATTTAAATAAAAGTCAATTATTATTAATAATATTCTCATTAAAAGTAGATATATATTCATATAATCTATTAATATATTTAAATATATGAAACATATATTATATTAATTCCAATACAAGTGCTTTGAATTTCATTTTACAAACATTGCGAATGAGAGACAAAATGTGAAAATTAAAAAAAACAAATTATTGAAAAAATGATTTAAAAAACTAACAGAAATTAATTAATTTTTGTTTTTGAATTAATAGGAAAAGAGGTTATATTTTGTTTAATAAACCGAATTAATTGTCCGACACCTCAAACATAGAGTTTATATAAGATTACCAATAGTTTAGGATTGAGTATAAAGTGAGCGAAAGGCACAAAACTGTTTGCAATACATTGTATATTAAAACTCATTCTCATTCTCACCGGGAAATTGTGGATAAGTTTCTTCTTTTATTCAATTATTATAGAAAACTAATCAATTGATTAATTGGGAAAAAATGTTATTAAAAATTATTGATAATAAACATCGAAATAAAGGTTAAAATATAGAGGAATTGTTTCGCTATTTAAGGGTCATATCTAACAGCAATAGATCACTAATGACTAAAAATTGGTGCAAATTATATATAATTATTATTAAAGACTAGTAATTATTGTATCATTTTTGTGGTCAAATACGTGACACCAAATATAATATATTTTTGCATTTTCTTGGCTTTCATTTAATCAAAGAAAACAATTTTGACGAGACTTTAGATTTAATACCAAATAAGACTAAATTACAAACTCTTATCACATATTGTTTAGAACTATTACAGCACTTGTCTCACTGTTAGTCATATTCGGCATTATCTCCATTAGTCTCCCGTATTCTTACACTCAATGACCACAATCTTAAACAACAACAACAAAATGCAATTAAGTTTCTTTCAATCGCACGTATTATAACACAAAATATATAATATATTTGTATTTTTTTGTATATTTTTTTATATATAAATTTTTAGGTAATTATCCAAAAGACGATTCAGTCCTCAGACTTGGAATCGTATGATTGTATGTACAGAGGCTTACAAAGAGTTAATGCAAACGATTTCAAAGTTATAAATAATTAAAATCCTTCGCTTCTCGTCATCCAAATGAAGATTATTTATTGATATATTCGTTAGTTTAGCCAAAATTAGTTATAAATATTGATAGGATTATGAAAGTACAGGTCGTTTACGGGAACATTTCCAGAAATAATAATATTTTTTTAGAGCTTTTAATTAATTTTCACATTAATATCCTAATGAGTGCTGAGTAAGGATTCACTCAATGATTCCTATTTTCAATGCAATAGTACTGTACTGTAAGTCACAACTTATCTAATGGCAGGAAAGGTGGTTTTGCTCTAAGATATTGACTTCAAATATAGTATTAAAGATTAGTTGGAAACCATTCTTGTATTCATTTAGAGCACGAATTCAATGGTTAATCACTTTTGGCATAAAAATATGTAAAAAGTATTGAATGAAAGAAAGAATATTAATATTAATCGTTAATCAAAATAATAACCAAAAATTCAGTCAAAAATATTTATCTATTCTTTAGAATTAGAGAATTCATAAGAGGGTTTCGACTGCTCTCTCAGGTCTAAAAATATAGCCTTTCATATATTTTTCAATTAATTTTGAATTTTTATAGTTGTACTGAAAAAATGCGACAAATATTGAAGAAATGTTTTGATTTTGATTTGAATTTGCTTTGAAATCGATTGGATTGACTGCTTGTTAGCCTCTCTGCGTATGATATCATAGGATATGCTTTCAATTGCTGTATATTTCGATTCTTAACTGATTCAACACTTCCGACGGCATGTCGTAAAACACTGAACCGACGGAAAATGATTTGCGTATCAAAACCAAGTCATGTAATGACAAATTAGTCTCAAACTCATGCGGATGCGCCCAAACCGTTAATGTGCTGTTTGGGACCTAACCATCAAAGAGTGAATTGAATTAAACTTTAGATTAGATTAAAGTATTGAAAAATATTTGCAAAATATATTGAGAGCTAAACACCTGAAACAGTAGTCTTTGGAGTTCACAAATAGAGTACTTGAGAAGACTTGCGTTGACAGGAAAGGTGACAGGTTGCATCAGGTTATACTCCTTGACCAGGGAGGCCATGTGGTCGATCATCTCTCGGGTGTAACCATTCTTTATAGGAATCTCATCGATATGTGTCGTCCAACCGATAGAAATGATAGCTTTAGGGAATCGGGTTCTGCACAGCATTAGGAAAGTCCAGGCGTCGACCGGAGTGGCCGATGGCTTGTTTGGGCCTAAGCACAGATATACAACGAATCACTAATTTAAACCTTGAGTTTCTATCTCTATGTAAAGACCTGGCAATATGTCCGCATTCAGAACGATCGGCCCCTTTATGTAGTCCGCGTGTCGGGCCAGCACTCGGAATGCCGGCTCAACCACTCTCGTCGACTTGAAGTCCAATTTAATGCCTTTCCCAGAGTTCGAACGAACCACTTCCACCAACCAGTCCTCCAAAGTTATGTCGCTTACATTGATAGGCGGGTGCGCCATAATGGGCACCGGGTATCGAGTGGTCTCGGCCAGACTCACGTCCGCCTCAATCATCAACTCATCGCCTAATGGTTCGAATCAAACAAATGCTTTATTTTGCGAAAACTCTTTCGAGAACTTCGCGCGAATGAGAGCTTAATTGCATTTAATTATAGTATTTATCGGAAGAAAAATGAATTCAAAATTTCATTCATTATATCGAAAGAAAAGAAGAACTGATTTAAAGAATTTGAAAAATAAAAAATTCTTTGAATGAATAGTTTGATTGGTTGAGTGATGCGAAAGCAAAGGCAAGTAAAGTAAAGTGAATATAGAAAGTGAGATAAGAGACAGACCTCTGAGCGCAGCATTCAGTTTGGCCCGACTGTTGGCCGCGTGGGCCCAACTGAGCCGCAGTCCATCGCCATTGACGGGGAAATAGTCCACTAGGTTGGACACAGGAATCGTTGGCCGACTATGGAAGCCATTGTTGGTCTGATGTGTTGGCGCTGTCGGGAACAAAGTTCTGCCGATGCAGGGCTGGCTTATAGTCGCTGAGCACTGGAATCCAATCATTAAAATAAGGGAAACGAAAGACTGAAATATTGAAAGACTGATAGATAATAGAAAAATAGGACAGAATAGCAGTACTGCTATACAGCTATGAAGTAATGCTCTGCAAGTGTTGTGCAACCGTTGGCTGTGTCGACAACAAGTTCACTGTCTTCTCCGTTAATCTCCTACACGATATATAAAGTGAAGGCAAACACAACAGTCCTCATTTCGGAGCTATTTATGCGATACCTGTTCTGCAGGTTAGCACTCTCTCCCTCTCCCTCTCTATCTGAACCAATATATAAATATATATAACTTATATATACCCAAGAGTTTAATATTCTTTCGCTCTTACAGTTTGGCTTAGGATTGCATTGGATTTCTGCTTAGAATTCGATGCTTTAGTTCATTATCACAATCGCATTGGAATGAAGGTTAGGCTTACAGTTCGCTCGCTTAGGCTTACAGTTAGCGCTGGACTGGACTCAACTCGACTCCAAATACAATTTCATTTAAAAATAGTATTACTTTATTAATAGAAGTTTTCTTTTGATAGCAACTAAAGGCGAACCAAATATAAGTCTTATATATTATATATAAATATAAAATAAATTTCTCTTTAGAAACAGAAACCAAAAACAGGAGAATCTGTTTTAAAGACTATTTTTAGACTTATTTCACATTAATCAGTCTATAGTATCGGTTAATAAAACTTCTTTTTATTATTTTATTATTAATTTATATTTAATTTAATTCTTGAAAAGAATTCCTGTTCTCTACCAGTGCTCAAAGACTGTGTCAATGAGGAAATGATTATCTGTCTTCACAATCAGTTCCAACGTAAGACATTAGACATTAGAGATCACATTCACATCAGTAGTAATGCTCACAAAGTATTGAATATCGAAATGGCTTTCATTTGCATTCAATTCAAATTAATTCAATGCAAATATGTTTACAATTAATCAATTCTGGCTTCAAATGCAATCATAAGCCTGTGTGCTGTGAATACTGCTCTTTAGACTGTTCAGGCTAATTATAACTAAACTTACATAGTACAGTATAGTACAGTACAGTATATACATGTAGATTCTAAATTGTGAGCATGGACAAGCATAAGCATAACACAATTGAGCATGGTGATAATGGCAATATGGGCAATATGAGCAATATGGCATTCATTTAGATTAGCAAGACAATGTTTGCGAATGTTGGAGAATGTGAACAATGAGACTTACCTGACTATATTTCATTGACTAATTGTGTATATCATTCGACGATCTATTGGTTTGCTATTAATATTAATATTAAATCCTTTGAGCGATCCGTTGATATATACAAAGCATTTGCTTGAAGTGACTGTAAATAAAGGAAACTGAATGTTAAGGCTTTGGGTTTGTCTTCCCTTTCAATGAAAATAAATTGATTTTTTAGTTGAACTTAATGTTGGTTTCATAAGTGAGTGGATGTATAACATAGACTAGAGTTTGTAGAGATTGTAGAGTTTGTTGTATTATATTATACTATATTAATGTCTATTCAATAAATTCAATATATGTTTGAAAATGTGTCCACTTTTGCGATTTTATGGCTCAAAACGTGCAGAAATTGATGCATTCAAAGGGTAGTCAATGAAGATTCGTGTGCTTGAGGTCAATGACCTCTGTTAACAGTGGAGCACAAACAGCATAAACAGCACAAACGAAGCAGTTTTGCTCTTTTGCTGAACGCGGAAGAGAAATACGGCTGCCATCCCCTCCTCTCCCCTTAGGAAACGCCTTCTAAGCCTTATTGAAATACTGACTGACAATTCAACATTGAATGCACTAAAAACTACTCTCTGTCGGCGTTTGCACTGTTTGTACCGCAATATTACAACAACTCTTACCGAACGCTAACATACAGTAAACTAACTATACATTCGTTTTTACATTATTGGGAATAAAGACAACTTTTATTTATAACATTCACCACAACTATAGTACTGAATATAATGTACTGTAGTATAGCTTACGTTATTATAAATACAGGATTTCATTAAATAGACTAAAACTACAGACAAATCCTTCTGCGCTTACAAATGCTTACATAAGGAAATGGAGTCTACATGCTTATTAATGAACCTGGTCCAGCACTTCTACTTTCCTCTAAACCCTTTCACACAATTGACTCAATGGTTACCAAATTCTTTGGTGTCTATAACCCAATCGGAAATTATTGAGTTTTAGTTTAAATAAAGGATTAATTATTTTTGATTAAGTTATACAAAGATTAAGATATTTAGAAGAAATAAGTTTCGGATAAGTCGTTAACTGATTAGAAGTTTGTGTACTTTAAAAATAAGTTCTCAGTTTATAGAGAGTATTAGGAACTTGAATATAAAAAGCTGGTTATGAATGAAGTGAAGCGATCGGCTAATTGCGAGTTCCATAACATAAGATCCAGTAATGAAGTAATGATTCAGTAATGACAACCTTTTTATGAAATGGAAAGTTATTCTCGTCGACCCATAAGAGTCACGATATTGCTGTTAATACACTCAACTACAGTATACTGTATACTCTAATACAGTATAATAGATAAGATTTGAACACATTTTACGCTCAGCGACACAATTAATAGCAATTATAATTCCTATTTTCAATTATAATAAAATTTAAATTTATTTCTCTACTGAACTTGTATTGCATGGCATTTGCAAAGCTGTTGTGCCAATCATTTTTGTCGATTAGAATTAGTGCTTTAAATGCTATAAATGCCGTAAATATAGTAAATATATAATACAATTGTAGTTTCACTGAATTCTATGCCATTGAGTAATGCATTATTCAATGGATGCAATGCAGGAAATTCAGTAAATATTAATTGTATTATATATTATATATTATTATATAATCAAATTTAAGGCCAAATAAATAAATACTGAAAATATCGATAGTCTTGTGAAGTGTATTGAAAACAGTTTGGCTATAACTTTCATTGGTATCACTCTTGACCTCAAGAGAAATGAAAATATATATTATTTAAGTTTTATATCTTATCCTTAAATATAATTTCAGTGCATTCGATGTCCCAATTATTTTATTTATTGCATTACTATAGCTATGGATGATATAAAACAAAAATAAAATAGCGATCCCTAACATCGATATCTATACTATACTCTACCGAACAGTACGATAGTATAGAAAAACTATTCTAATACTAAATCAAATTCTAGGAAGAATACTCTCTACGCCTACACCAAAGTTAGGATAACTGTGCTGTAAGTGTATATTCTGTTGGCTATAACAATACAGTACACTCTTATAGAGTCTAATATTACCAATAAAAAAGACCTAAATTCAGTTGATTTCGGTTCCAAACTTCAACTCATATCAAATGTATAAAAATATTATCAGATTATATTCGGAGACAAACAAACGCAACAAATAATACATTTATTAACTGTTTTTATACTTAATAAATGTGTTTCCATTATATTTATAATGAGCTCAACGAGTGATTAATTTTTATTAATATTTGCATTAATGGCTATTCTTGTGAAGCATTTGTAGTAACATTAATATTGTATTATTTACTGTTAATAATTAGATTTTCACATTCAATATGCATGTAATACAATTAGCGGTACTTTTTTGCTGTTCATTTCACTGGTATTGCTGTTCCAGTATTGGGTTTCTATGCTATGCTATGCTGTACTGTACAGAAGGATAGTTAGGAACGAGTGCTAATGTTTTGTTGGCTGCCTTATCACTGTTAACCGTATACACTATACACAGTATACACAGTACAGTATACAGTATTTAGTCTCTTCAGGTACAAAGACCTTTCAATGAGAGAGTTTAATAAACTTGAAGTGAAGCCCAGTTTCGAGTTTCTAACAGTTCAGTTCAGTTTCAATGCTATTTTCACTCTCCTGTTCCACTTCTGCATTCTGTATATGCTTTCAAAACATTCACTTAATGTCTCACCGATTCTATTGTTCTTAATATTACTTCCAAAACATATTTTCTAGTTTTCGGTCATTTCTAGTCTTTTTCCAAGCGATAAATATTCGTCATTTGCTTAAAACTTTCAAACATATGATCTTTGAAATTATGTTTACAAACATTTACTAAGGAATCGATTCATTCTTCCTCTAAACTAAACTCATCTGAAAAGAGCTTTTGACAAAAAATCTTTTGTAAATCTAATTATAAGTATTGAATATAATTGCAAATAACTACACAATAGCACAGTATAGCTGTGAGCCTACTGTACTGCCAGACTTCCACAAACCCTTAATTTACCCTACTTCCAGGTGCAGGCAAATAATGCTATTATCCTTTTAATCTCTATTAACTTACCCTCTTTATTGAAATACTTTATTTTGTATGATTAAACAGTTAAAAACTCATTTTATCTAGTAACTATTGACTACAGTTATATTTCACATGGTATTTTGTCCCGGCTCCTGCTATGAGCTAATATCTGACACATTTAGCGAAATCATAGTAAATAGAAATCCTGTTTACTATTAAAATGAAATCAAATACAAATATTTATTGCAAAGTAATCATTGAATACTTAAAAATTGCAATGAATTTCATAATAACTGGACATAAATTATATGAAACTTTTTGAAGGAAATTCCAAATACACTGTATATTATAGTTAAGTATGAATTTCGAAGAAATCAGTCGAATAGGAAATTTGTTAACATTTTCGACGAACTTCTATCTGAAAGCTATCGTTATATCCATAACTCACTTAATTTTATGCTTAATTATAATAATTATTAGTCTTATAGTCACAATATAAGGATTATTCGGTATATCGACTGTATTTCGATTATACGTTTAGAAAGCAGACAAACAGAGGGTGCCATTGACTCTATTGGACCAGGGTTGTCTATATTGTCACAATGGCATTTGTACGGCCCTGCTACTTATGTAATTTAACACACATTTGTCGTATCACTTAATTTGAACCATTGGTATGACATTTAAGATTTGAGCTAATCTTGAATATGAGTTAAATAAGAAATTCTAAATAATGGAGAAATGGTTTCTATGAATGTATTTATAATAAAATCATTTCAGACTTGAATTGAGTCAAAGCTATTAAATTCTATTTCAAGTCTCCTCTTCTCATATCTTAATAGAAATCTTTCAAATGTTATAATAACTTATTGTTTAAATAAAACTGAATCTGGTTAGTTTTTTTCTTTTTTTAAACTGTGCCAGGGTGCAAATTAGGTGTTTATAAATTTAAATTCCTTCTGACACAAGAGTATAGAGAAAAACAAGAGCGAAAGTTGTGCCGAACGCCTCCTAAGGTAGACAAGTGTCGTCACCCCTAATGCTGGATGATTTTAACTTTAGCGGATTAACCCATGTCAGTTTGCATTAATATTGATACGGGTAATAACAAGAGTTTCTCGGCATCACAAAAATCAGCGCCATTTGCTTACATCCAATAAAAGTTAAGGTAATTTAGTTTATTTGTTTAAATGAGGGGTCAGTTACCATACAAATAAATGACCAGTTATTCTATCAGTCATTTCAAAAATATGTAAAAATATCAAATATGTTAATAACCAGTGATTATAAAGAAATTCGGGTTAAATATAGGCCTACAACGATCGCGAATATATTTTTTCCAAAAATCCAATGAAAAGAATTCCAAATTCAAAAATCTCGGATCAATTCGATGCAATTCAGCTGCAAAATGTCAACCCCAGGATCATTCTCATAAAGGATTACGCGAGGCGTGTATTGATGTTTCGAATTTTTCAAACATTTTATATTGCCTCTTGGTTCAGGAAGAAGCTGATTTATGGATAGAGCTAGCTAATCTTATGGGATGATCAAGATTACAAGTTAGACTATAAAGAAATTTTACTTAAAGTTAAATTTAAAACAATATTATAATTATAAATAAAGTTAATAAATAATTTATCCTAGCACACAAAGCTCATGGACTCAATAAAAGGTACAGTGATGTGCCCCAGGAAGAAGCGATGACAAAGCTATAGATGGGTTGCATTGAAAAATGAGCAAAATTTATCCATACCTTAACTTCGTATATATTAGACGTTTGTAATAAAATTGTTTGTATTTGTCATAAAATATTAATATTGTTATTATAATTGCGATTACAGTAACTCTACTACAGTATTGATAACTTTGTTTTGTTGTTATTGTTTTCCAATTTTATTCATTTCCTTGTATTTCAAAACCTTTATAATTACTAAAAATAAATTAATCGCTGTTTTTGTGATAACATTGAATACGTGTTTATTTCATATTAGACTCAATACTGACTATTCATTCCTTTATTTGTATTTTATTGATATTTCAGACAAATATCATGTAATCTGCTTTAGAGATGAACAGATATTCCGATTGCACTCTTCTGTATGACATTCACATCATTTTATTCTATAAACAGATTGTTTTTAAATTGAAATATTGATTGAGTTGATTGAGTTCAATGAATATACGGCTGTTTTCTATACTTCTCTCATATACTCTACAATATTGAAGATCAAACGAAACAATTAACTAATCTATTGCTAACTCATATCAATGTTTATTTTCTATTACAAAACAAAACCTTAATATACAGTAATTGCTATGAAATGCATTCATTCAACACAAACATTAAACAGTCGTTTATCTCATTAGTTGTATTCATTCAAATCCAATGCATATATTAATAAAATTAAATTCAAATCAATTCAGACCTTATTTAATAAAATACCCAGGACTACAATTAGAAAAAATCGGCTAAAATACGAAACTTATTAACCGTTTAGTTTTACTCTTAAATTATAGTCTTGATCATTGTTACTGATGAGTATATTTCAAACAAGACCATTAATTGATAAATGCCCCTCGACAATTTTTTAGTTAGAATTCATATTTTTTATCAAGAATCTTAAATCAATGCAATATTAAGGATGTTCAGACTCGGCTAAATCCTGTGGTAAGGGCGACCAAAATGGCATTCAAGAGGAGGTTTAACCAGAAATTGGCTGCTTTTGGTCAAAAACTGGTTCAAATTAGAACAAAAATTGCGGCATTGCCTCTATTTTTATCCAATATTGGAACTGGCTATATGTAAAACGCAAAAACTCAAGACATATCCTGTTTACTCCAAACCCAGGGCGTATTTTGGCTAATCATCCCATTCTGTACATTCATTTATAGTCTCATCATTTTCTTGCTTTCTTGAGTCCATTTCTCGTGTGGTTCCGATGAGAAGACTGGTCGAGAGGAATGGCTTTATTAACTACACTGACAATCACTTTAATAATCTCTTAAACAAGGGATTGATTTCTGAATGTCTGAACTTGGTAATTGTAGTCAGACCAGGATCAGTATAGGAATTTTAAATTCAATAAATACTAATTTCACTCTTTAAAGCACTATCTGTTGGATTGAAATGATATTTATTAAAAACAATCAAAAAATATATTTTGAATCATTTGTAGTTCAGAACAATTTTGTTTACTAAAATAAAATGCACAGGGAACATATTGGAAAATATGAAATATATTTGTCTGAAATAAACAATTGCGTGGATTAAATATTCGACATTATATTTGATTCTGAGCTAAAATTTAATAGAAAATTATTGAAAATATAATAAATATTTTATATTTCAATTCTATGCTTCAAAGCATAGCATTGCAGAGAATATTCTGTCCAATCGTTCAATGTTTGGATTCTATTATAAAAAAGAATTGAAATATGATATGAACCCAGACTTTGCAGTTAATTGATCTCATATTTGAGACAATTTTAAACAATCGAACACCAAGTCTACTGACAAATAAACTACCATAAAAATTATTGAAATATTGAATTAGTATCAGAGTTGGCCAATGAGCTGAATCTATCGCTTTAAGCCTATAGTATCGGATAAAATATCCGTAACTTTTGGGTAAAATTTGGGCACTCTTTGTCAGTCGTGTGAAGTATTGTTTGGTTTGGATTATGGCTTAAGTTATTGAAGACTAAAATTTCTTTAAAGACAAACTCAAAGAAAAAAAAAGATGCTTTCCATTTGGAAAGTTGACTCGGGTCATATTCTTGATGAAGTCGAAGAATGTAATCTTTGCTCCAAAATTGGAGGGTTTCTCAAAAATGGCTCCATAACTAGGCAGAAATGATCTAGCCTATATCAGAATTGACCATATACTTATATTTACCAGCTTTACTAACTTGTAAAATGTTGGGCACTTTTGAAAATGACGTTTATATAAAATAAATAAATGAATTATACTTAAAATTATTATAAATATATATAATTTGGTATTTAATTACAAACAATAGAATTGATTTGAAATATTGGATAAGCTCTGACATTCGTTATTCATCAAACTCACCCACATTCAAACATTGAAACATTGAAACATTTGAATCCATTTCCATTGCATTCATTAATTTCGAATATTAAGCAATCGTTATATAAGTTGTTTAATCAGTTGTAATGAGTTTTGTTTTGTTAATTCAATCGTCAGATTACTACCAATGCATTCAATTTGTCTCTGAATGTGCAAACAGTGTATGTGTGGTAAACACGTTCTAAATTTAGTTTTATGATTATCTCTTCCAAAGACTGTTCTGACACAGTTGGTCACAATCCTGGAATCTGTTCTGCAACAAATCACAATTCATACTTTTGTGCCGGCTACAAAACTTCAGTATAAAAGAGATTGGGCTACTTTCTAACATACAGTAGTAATGTCTGTCTCACTAATTCATTGATTTTTACTCGATTCCCAACTCAGGGAGATTTACTTTACTCGAACATTTACACCCGAACCTTGGTCAAAATATGCCCAACCTTGCTTTTCTAGTTACTAGTATTGTGCTGTATAACTGTATAACTGTATAACCGATTGATTTAATAGAATATAAAAGAGTTTGTGTTTGTGTACAACACTTGTAAAATAGACACAAAACGAAAGACAAACCTATAGTGTGTCTAATGTTTGAATACTTTGGTCTAATATATTAATTGTATTATTTGAATGAAATATCAGTCAATTGTATGACTAAATTGCAAAACATTTCTCTGAAATATAATTAAAAGTTTGATTTCATTGATTAATCGAATCAAAGAGCTTAGGGATGAAGCCATTGGATGCAAAGACTGTGGATGCGAGGGATGTCTGTTGCAGTTTGGCATAGGAGCTGATAGAGCAGGTTAGCCAGTTTGCTGAGGAAAGGCATTCTGATTGACAATCTTAACGATTGTGCGTAACTGACTGTAGGGCTACTTCGCAGGCGGATTCAAACTTACGAAGATTGCTATGCATTGCAATCGCATTCATTCACTACACTATTGCCAATATTTTGCTCCCTTTTTCATTAAATTACGAAATTCTAGTTTAGAATAATTGTCTCAAATCTCTGTTAATAATAACTGCTCTTAAGTATACTTATTAATCATTGGATGAAAATTAAGCATCAATTCTGTGAAATTAATTCCGTATTCGTGCGAATCTTTTACTCAGTTTATATTTGAATCCATAAAATAGCTGAAGAATGTGCTCAACACAAAGAATTTGTATTATATGAGTGAAATGTTTACTTAAATCTGTAAATAATGCTAAGAATTATCGCCAAACCAGTCATTCAAAGCCATATCTTATATAAAGGATTGCATTATTTTAACTGTTGATACATTTGGTCGTCGACTGATCGATAATATAATGTTCTAAACGATATCCTTCTCTCATATAAAACATTTTTATTCAATTATTTTCGTTATATAATTATAACGAGTTTTAAGTTTAAACGAACCAAACAATCGCTGATAAACCGATCGATTTATTAATTACAATGAAAGCAAACTATAATCTAATGAATAAATAAATCACAGGTAAGTCATCATTCTCCTTGCTAATTCTATATTGCGGTATTTGTCATCGATTGATCTTGGTGCTCTTTTTTTTAAATTATTCAACACAATACGATTTGCACTATTCTTCATATTTTCAAATATTAATAGATGCAAAACATTACACATTTTTGAAAAAATATTTATAAAATTTAATTAATTAATTGATTTAAATGCTTTTAATCAAGTTTTCTCGAACTCCCGGTTAATTTCATTTTTCTCAATCGATTTTTAAATTTTCTGAATACAAATATTAATATGTGGTTGAAATAAATGCGATTCAATAGTATTTAATTATAATATTATATTTATAGGAATTGTTGACAAATCTAATAAATGGATTACATCCGACAATTCGATATACGGCTGGAGAAGGAGATGTACTACGCGGGCGAAACACTCTCGGGTCACATCATTCTCGACACACTCGAGAACTTCAAACTCAAAGGTAGTGTTAAAATAGAAATATTTTATTAAATATAAGTTATAAATAGATTTATATTCTGTTCGGAGAATATTCTATACTATACTAATGAGTCGTTAGTAATACTAGAAATTACTCTTAGAATAGACTGCACTGAATCGCAAACATTTTTGAATAATGAACTCCTCTTTCAATCGATATTTCAATCGAAGTATAAATAGAAGTAATCGAGAGATTCATTAATTATATATCGATTTTAATTAGCCGGGTTAACATAAAAATAAGTTTTTGGGAGCCATGCATAATGAAAGTCCATATCTGTTGGAGAAAGGGTTCAGCAAAAGTGTTTAGCAGACAGAGGGGGTGTTTAGGCTAAATAGAAGACGGCTTTGAATTCACAGTTTTTAACTAATGTTTATATAAATTGTGTAAACAATTGAAATTGTTCCCTAAGCCAATTTAAATTTTCATTCTATTCATGGTTTTACACTGGTATCAAACCTCAGAGAAGTGTGCAGAGAGGGCCAAGGGGCATATTTATATCTTGAATTATTCAAAGTAGTCGCCATTGGCTTCTGGGAGTGGGAGTAAAAATTGGTTAAAAGAGATAACTCTTAAATGTATTGAACCTCAGCTAAGAATCTGAAGCTTTAAACCTAAGAAACAAAGCACTGACTGAACTAACTTTTGACTGAATATGAAATATCTGAAAAGTCTTGCTATAGTCATATAAAATATTATGATATTTTGTAAAATTGACCGAATTTAGACTTATCTAACAATATTCTATTAATTTTGTTTTCAACCTGGTCAAAATCGTTCAATGTCTGATTTATTTCAGTTGATCAGCTTACCCGCCCTATTATCAGAAACCATTTTAGTCAAAAGTAAACAAATCTATTAATATCTGTACATTTCCGGTCTGAGATGAGCTTGGTATTAACCAGCAAACAACTAACTTAGTTATGCAACCAGTTATTTGAATTATAGTATAGTATACTACAGCCTGAGAATTGAGTGTTATCCGAGGTTTATTGCCTCTGGAACTCAAACCAATCATGGACATTTTTCAAAATTATCAATTTTAGAACAATGGATAGTTACTGATATTTATTAAAATTGAATAAGCTGAAATTTGTATTATAGCAACACGTAGTGCACAGCAATGACTGGCGTTTAATTCAGATTTACAATTGGCGTGGGTAATTCAAATGCGTGCAAATGTCAATCATGTTTAGATAAATTCAAGAAATAATTTTCACTATTATTTATTAAGTTTATTTTGCACTGACCAGAGTTCATTTAGCTCTAGTGGTTTTCACACTAGAACATAATGAATTATGCAATCTTGCAAATATAAACTTATCCTGAATAAAAG
Organism: Eueremaeus valkanovi; assembly: GCA_034693305.1. Lineage (NCBI taxonomy): Eukaryota > Metazoa > Arthropoda > Arachnida > Sarcoptiformes > Eremaeidae > Eueremaeus > Eueremaeus valkanovi. The sequence goes on along the minus strand of JAQIWA010000146.1, from coordinate 14,498 downwards.
CAGCGATTTCAGAAAAAATCATGATAGAAGTATTCACTTCTTTTGCAAGGATCATCTTGTACAGCTAAGACTGCCAAACCTGTCCGTAGCGTACAGTAAACAAAACATTTATAATATCCTATTGAACCTGCTCATACATTTATTCAAATAAGATAGGTCACATTTTAGGGTGAAAGGTTGATATAGGCTATTAGTAATTATTTAGAAAATAAATATGAGTTGAGTCAAGATAGAAAATAAAGTGTACAGTTTGTATAGATAATTACTTATGAACTTTTTGAATGTGCATAGTTCACATAAGTGGAAATGACATAAAGGACACTCGTCATTTCTCATTAATGAAATATTTTGGCAGTGACTGTTGTACAGTATAGCTGGATTTGTATGCACTGTACAACACTAGTGGTTTTTGCTGTATAGACAGTGCTGATACCCTGCTACAGGTGCTGAAATTTTTTGAAATCATTGCCAGGATAGATTCTTAGTTTTGAGTTATTCCAAAATTGATAATTTTTGAAAAATGTCCAGCATTAGTTTGGGTTCTTATAGGCAGTAAACCTCAGATTCTAGGGGTTGTATAAGAATATGAAAGCATTAAAAATTCTTTTAAGGAATAAAAATCGATTTATTTCGCAATCAATCATAGAATCGATTTATTGATTGTTCGCAATAATAGCTCACTGTTTGTGTCATTTTATTCTTTATAAATGAATTCAATCCAATTATTGTTATTTAAATGATTAAAACTAAAAATAAAATAAGAATTTGATCAGAATTCTGGTAAATATTCTGTTATACTCTGTTTCAGATGAATAATTGCCTGCTTTCACAATAACTCTGAGGAATACAGAATAACTGTTAGACTATTCTTATATTATTTGATATACTGTAGAGTAAAATAACATGAAATAAAATGAAATGAATTAGAATTCAATTTATTTTATTTTTATCACTTTTTAGACAAAAAGAATAATATGAATAAAAGTGAGTCAAACAACAGAAACGGTTCGTCAAATCAAAGCCCAATAAAAGTCAATTTTTGTTCTGTTCTTCGAATAGAATGTAAAATAAATTCATTTATAATCAAAATCTACTCTAAAACAGAAAAAGAGATGAATAGACAAAAGAGAAGAGAAGAGTAGACAGTGTTTGAAAAGTAGCTCTTTTTCATCCAATGCTGAATTTCAGGTTACAGTGAATTGGGTTTTGTAGCAGAACTTAGCGTTAAAATCAATTTGAACTGAACTGAGTTCACAACTAATGCAATATTTATTCCATTGTTTTCTATATCGAAAGCGATTCGAATTAAGAGCAGATGAGAAATGTTGTATCTATGGAAACTGTACGGCACTACTTCCCTTCCTGTGCCAGTATGCCTGTGCCAGTGTGCCTGTCGATGCCTTCCTATCCTTCCTATGCCTTCTTCTAAATTTAAAAGCCGTAAAACATGAATATCTATTGAATGCAGAGATGCTCTGAATTATTAGCTTTATTACACATATGAAGCCGACGTGAGATAATAGGGCACTGTATGTGCTCTACAGTATGTTCTGTATGCTCTGGTGTTCATCAAAACTGAATATTTGGCGAATAAACTAACGAAAGCAGAATTCTTATGTCAAATGAATAAAACAAAATATACTAAGTATTAGATTATATGCAGTAATGATTGAATTGATTCTGATTAAGCGATTCGCGTAATACTGAGGGGCAAAGCACACGCCGAGTGGAAGGTTGTGGTCAGTGGTGAGCGCAGGACTGTTAAAGACGACCAGACATTTGTTGACGAGAGGACCACTATTTGGGGAAAAGGTATACGAATTTAGTTTTCTTATCGCTCACAACACATAACCGGTTGAGCGCTCAGGCAATAGATTGAGACGAAAAGCAATTTTATAGAAATAGAGAATAACTTCAGTTCTGTATTGACTCAACGAATTGTCGATCAATTCTAGCAATCATTTCACACATTCTTATTGTTAGCCAACTATTGATTGAAGACAACTATTCTTTTGTATACTTTATATTACATTAATGTTATGTTTTGTTCAACTCTTGTAATCTGATTGTCATAGAGTGATAAGTCTTACGCTCTGTATGTTTGCAGATAAGTCAGAGGGCAATATGTCGATCCTTCCCCGGGGTCACCACGCATTTCCGTTCAAATTTCATTTGCCGGAAAGTAATCTGCCATGTAGCTTTGAAGCCAAGCCCTGCACAGTTAGGTATTACGTAAAGGTCACGATCGACATTCCTTACGCATCACCGCCTCAGGGCATGAAGTATTTCACAATCATAGGCCCACATATCGACTGTATGGACGAACAATACCTCGTGAGTAGAATCACATATCTATGCCATTGCTTTGGCATATATTGGCTTCTCTTTGGATATATTGAAGACACAAATGATTTGAATTAAATTATGAAAAGTGTTTAGAATTCAATAAATATCAACAATTCCTTTGCATCTATTGCTGTATCCACTTATCGAAAGTCAGATATTTATGATTAGCTTTCGACCACATATTCGGTACTATTCGACCAAATTTTTCTTTGATATGCTTCGGCTCTTTTCCATATAATTTCCTGTACTTGAAGTGATTTACTATTATTTTTTAGACAACGATTTTTAAGGCATTTTCTATAAAAAGTATTTAAAATTAAATGAAAGCCGAAAATGATATAAATTATTGCAATTAATTAATTAAGTAATGACTGAATAAAAGAACAAATTTTCAATTTGTTTCGACATCTCTGTTGTGTCGCTGAGTATTCCGTTTGAGTGAATGGAGAAAATAATTGAATGATTTCTTATTTAATGTAAACCATTCACTAATTATCGTAATTAATAGAAACCCTTAATTGGTTCGGACAAGAGATCGGTTTGTTGTTTGTGTTGTCAACGCGGAGTCGTTAGTCTAAAGACGTTCATTGAGAGGACGGCCTACTGTTGTGGTGAATCAATTCGACTGAAAGCAGATATCGATAATCAAAGTGAAGAGAATGTCAGACTTAAGCTCAAACTCGTACAGGTATTACGAAGTCTTAGTTTTGCATTAATTCTGTTTGCATTCAAACTATGCTTTCATTTGATAGTACGTCGAGTTCTTTATAGAACGGGGAGTATTAGGCCTTAGCAAAGAAGTCAACCATACGGTTCTGGAGTACAGGGGCGATCCAATCCTGCCCTGTCAGAAGTCCAGGTTCGACAGCTCCAACAGCTTCGTAGTGCCAATAATGCCGCCAACTCTGGTCGGCATTTGTAGACTACTTCAGATCTATTACGTTCTAAAGGTATGCAAACCTCAAATACACTATGAATTCAAATGATTTCAATTCAATATTTTTCAATAGTTTGAAAAATTATAAATAATTTATTTATTTTGCGCTACAATTCGTTGCTTACATCTAATGTACACTAAGGCTGTGTTCAATATTAATATTTTCAACCGGTTATCACATTAGCTATGATTTATTAATAAACCAATTGATTATTCATAGGTTAGAACTGAAAACATATTATAGAATGGGATTAAACGCCAAATATTCCTAATATTCTTATTTTCCTGAAGTACTTCCAAATGCAGGCCAGGGGTAGAAACGTGGCATAGCTTCATGAGTATAGGATAATACTGGTGATTGCAGAACTGATCTACCCCTGCATCAAATTGCCCTGCAAAATATACAGTATAGCATTGAATACAAGAAATAGGAAATTGTTTATCATTTTTATTCATTTCTCAATTTTATTTATAATTTTATTTAACATTGCTTAAAACCAGTGGTGGGCAGATGACGACATGAACCCCCCCCTGGATTTTAATCGAAGGCTCCCTAGAATTTTGGCTAAAGGCTCATCCCCTCTGAAAATCGGAGAGAATAACGTCAAAATCTGAGCGAAATTTAAACAAGGCTCGTACAGAATTATGTTAACTCCACCTTGTACAGTAAAATATTAAGTGGTTATAATTTACAAAATTCTCTATTCATAACTCCGTTTCATAAAATGTTGAGTAGAATAGTTTGAGTCCAGTAAACCTTCCTGGCTCTTTGCTACTAAACATTTAAAAATACAGAATCATTTCCAGAATAAATTCTTTACTCTTTCTGAACTGAGAATAACATTTTTACTAAACTAATACTGCATATAAGGACTGCTCGGTTTGAATCATAACCTCATGAATGGACAGAGATATGAGTTTATGAATGCTTATACTAATGTTAAGACATTCCAGAGGATAGAGCTTACAGTTAATGTCGTAGAGCACCATTCAATCCTATATTTATCATTAGAAAATCTTATTGGAAAAGGGTCAAACATATAAAATGACATTGATACTGATCATTCGTATTCTATACAAGCAATTAAAAGTGATATTTTGCTTCACGTTTTTCGTTACTTTAATTGTAGAGAACGTTAATCATTGGGTAGAATAAGGGCATTGGAATACGTTTGGCAGAATACGACTGACCAATGTTAAACATTGTTAACCAAGGTGTTGTTTTATTATTTTTTCGTTTAGAATTCAGTAGACCTCAGGTCAAAGAAGTAATGGTTAATATCGATGACATTATGTTTGATTAGAAAATGTTTGAATCAAAGCTCATATACTGTACAGTAGTGTAGAATTCATAAGAAGGAAGTTATTTATTGACTCAACTGAATGAATGGGAAGTTTCATATAAACAAAACTGTTTTCCGATTTTCAATACCGAAAAAATATTTGCAGAAATATTAGAACATAATTGGGAAGAAAGCGTCGGATGTGATGGGAAAGACTGTATTATCATTAGGAAAATCGTTCGACAGATTCTTTAGCCATAAAACTCAATCGTAAGCCTATTATAGACTATGAAATGATTGCATGAAATCCAAGAGCTATTTGACCTAAAATAGTCGATCAATCATTTCAAGCACTCGAATAACGAACGTAATCTCAAAACATTATTTCTGTCATTCAATTATTATAATTTTAAGATTTACATAATTATGTCAATCGAAAGAGTGTTTAATTATAAAAAACTCAATTAATTATATTCAGCACTAAATACTTCTCCACTAAAAGTCAGTTTTAGATCCATTGTCTTTCGGCAAAGAAAAACAAATAATTATTAATTGTATTAAATTCTGTCAAACGGTTTATGTAAACCCAATAAAAGCAACATTAGAGCTATATTAGAGATAGCCATGGGGTCTGGCGCAAATCCCCTAGGTTTTGACGATGCGAGGGACGCAGTACCCTTGGCCAGGCTCAACTTTAATAAATTTAGACAATTTGGTGAAATTCAAATAAATTTCGCCTATAAAGGGGAGGGAGAGAGGGCGGGAGAGAGAGAGAGAGAGAGAGAGAGAGAGAGAGAGAGAGAGAGAGAGAGAGATTTTCTTAAATAACATTGATTCTGATTCTGATTCTGATTCTGCAGAGAGACCTAAAACAGACTAAAAGGATAAGAAGAGAAGTTTTATGTTTTGTTGTTTGGGTTTATGAGAATTGTTTTTTATTGAAGTCTTTTGCTATTTGTTTGAATACTTTTCAAAGCTTCCAATATATAAGTTGTATTGTATTGGCGAAGAATAGCGTTAATAAAAGCTGTGTTTTTAATAACATTACCAAGATTGAAAATATTTTATCCGATTGTCATAATCTGTAGATTGAATGATAAATTCTATTATTATTGTCATAGAATTGTTAACAAAATATTTATTCTGCAAAACATCTCATTGAGACCCGCATTCTGTTTACAGTGCTTTCAATGTCTATGGAATTTATTGAATACACATTAGAGTATAAACATATTAAGCGAACAGAATGTTTGGCTCTGTTTGTACTGTATTTCTCAGAATATATCCGAGCATTTCATACAAATAATAGATAATTAAATGCAAATAATTTCCATTTTATTATACTTTAATCTACCGGTATATACAAAGCTTTCTGTACAGTCCTGTTCAACAATCCATGCTACGCCCTGAGTCATTTTATGAAAGTGACTTAAAATATATTATTGAATCCTTTAATACTCAAAGTTCTAGAACTGATTTCATTAAAGTTTTCTATAATTTTCATTTCTTGAGTGAATTATAATATCTATGAGACGCTGATAGTCTATAATGATCAAGGTGTACTCACGCTTTTTTGAATTCAAGTGTACTTATAGTGTTGAACACAACATATAAAATCGATTCTTCAATTAAAACTATTCCTTGAGATAACTTACAATATATTTAAATTCTGTTTTCAAACTAAAATTTTATATTATATTCATTATTAACCAATGAATGAGTTTTTGTGTATTTTATGAATAATAAAGAATACAATTAATTATTGGATATTATCATTAAATTTATTCAAAAATTATAGGTTTGGGTTGAATTAGAGAAGTCCGGCGACGATTTACATATGAATTTTCCACTGACAATAGCCACCTGTCCATTCAGGATTCCCAACTCTAATCAACAACCAATTGTTGAATATGGTATGAAATGATTTTATTGCTTATGAAACCAGAATCCAATCCAATCGCTGTCTTGACTCCACTTTCTCACTGTTATTATTGATTTGTGAAATAAGATGACCAGAACTAAAAACATTTGTTGTGGCAGTGAATTAAATATTTTCGTGTCAGGGTATTCTCATGAGCATGTTTTTGAATATGAGTTCTTGTGTCGGGTCCTCCTTCCAGGTAAGTACGCGCTCTGAGAAAATACTATCTCAATTTAAACCTTGTTAAGGCTGAACCCTCTATTCAATAACAAGAATTATCCATGAGGATTTTAACCGAGGTCAAATTATTATATTAGGTTAAAATAGATATTGATATAAGCGCCTGAATTGATGCTGATCAGACATGGTTTGAAGGTCGGCCGTCCATGAGGGGTATGGCCCAAGATTTTTGGATTTTATGGGTCAAACACTAATCGGAAAGCTGTCACTTATTTTCGAGCCAATTGCCAATATCCCTCCCTTGCGCATCACTGATGCTCAATGTTTTATAAGTTAAAATACTTGTGATCCTTCGAACCCTGGGTTAAGTTAAAGCTCTCAAACTAAGAAAATCTAACATTTCTTATATTTATATTAACAAAAATTACATAAATATTAATAAAACAATATTTTGAATCATAGCTAGAAGTAGACCAAATTGATACTTAAACGTCACCTTGTTGCAATTAGTTTTCCAGAATTTAAAAATCGTTAAATTATTCCTTTTATAATAAAATATTTTAATGGAAAGTCTGTTCATTGACTCTATAAATAATTGTATATAACTTACAGCAATAAAGTATAACTTAAGTATAGAATTGGACGAAAAATTTTATGGAATGCAATGCAATAGCCATTAGATTCCGATTATTAGTCTATTAACAGAACTGAAAATTCTTTAAATTCTGTCTAAAATTCTTGACTCGAAATATTCTGTATTCAAGTAATTTCTATTAATTTGCAGACGTTTGTTGTGATCACGTGGAGGGAGGCTTATATATCGGTCCGGAATTCCAATTGGGACAGGTATACGATGGGTCTCTGGGTATGGAAGACGGAGAGACGATAGTGCTCTACAGACCTGTCTATGTGTGCGTCAGAAAGAATATTAATGAGAATTCAAGCGAATCTATGGAATCAAGACATTTACCACAACTGCAAAGTGCTAGTGCTAGTGCTGGCCCCAGTAGTCTCACCAATAGTTGTTAAAACTTCAAACAAATCATCACTTTTTGTAAATATTTATCATTAATTCGTTAGAAAATATGTATAATATTCCAGATTTGCAACGAATTCATTCATTCATTCATCAACTCTGAGCTCAATATAACTTCGAATATCTTTCGCTAATATTTTCAGTTCTATTGGTTATCTATTAATCACTTATTTTAAAACTGTTTATTCCAATACATTCAACAAATTCAGTACAATTGAACTTTAAACTAACCACCTGTGCTCATGACTGTTACACTACTGTACCCTCAATATCTGCTTATTTTCCAAATTACAGTACAGTATAATATACAGTGTGTTCGATAATATAGAACAAGTTCAACTTAAGTTGAACTTGTTCTATATTATCGAACACACTGTACTGTAGTTTACCTAAAAATCACATTTGACTGAAAAGTTATCCGCAGATCAGCAGTCACTCTAATGTACTGTATTATACAGTACTCTAATGTTACCTTAAGTTACATTGATACTCTTCTCTTCTGTTCCGTATCAATTATAATATTATGTAATCCACATACAATTCAAAACAAATATTTTCTTTTATATAATCAATTCAAAAGTTTATACGCAAATACAGAAAATTATAAACATATGCAGTGATTAAATGTTGTAATCATTGCATCAATCAGTCAATCAGTTAGTCGTATCGAACGGGGCTTTTGCTAACAGTTTAGTCAACAGATTTCAGTTTTGCTAAATTAGTATTACATTCCAATCAGAGCCTCAATAAGGAAGTGCTGCCAAATTATCGCCGCTTCAGTCCTGCCATAGAACCTGATAACCCGGTGAATTCTGAGCCTCTACCCAGGTTTGGCCAAGTCTTGTTGTGTTCTTTACCCTGCACCTTTAGAAAATATGCCCCTCTGAAGCCGAGTCTCTGCATCTTGAATACAGATATTGAGAATATCTTAACTTATATTTATATAATAGCTGTTGAATAGAGTACACAATAAAACATAGAATTTATGATAACTAATGTCATATTCAATAGACGACAATAATTGTAAGTAGTCTTAAGCGAAATATTTATTAACCTAATTATCAAACAAAGTATTCAGACGACTCTTGACTTTTGAAGAAATATTTATTTCCAATTTATTCGAGCAGATCGTATACAAGCCATCAGTCAAAGTTCAAACTCATTCAGTGCTGAAATTATTGAACATATATTTAACAGATATTGTCCAACAATTAATCGAACATTTATTTAAATAATTTGTATTTTTTCAAAACATTGTAACTCTATTCGACATTTGATTAAACGGTTTAATAATAAATCGGTTTCTAAAAGCCTTCTCCTGTACTGTACTGTTCAATCGAATACACTCAAGATTTGCATCTACCTGTTCGTTTGTTGCAGGCTGAATATTCAATGTAAATTCAAGCTCATCTCAATTGCAAACAAATATTGCAAATAATTAATAACAATTATTGTTGACCTTGACCAAATAAAATTTCCAAACAATCTGTAAAATTGGTATATTATATAATAATTTACTTATGTTCCAGAATTAACGGAACAAATATGTGACGGGGGATAAAGTGATTTCTCAATTATTTGGTTACTGTTTGTAGGGATAGCAATGATTGTATTGATTTCGGTCTATAATATCGGATATGTTCTTAAAATGGAAAGAATAGTGCATTGATTGGCACAATTATCAACTTAATGGCAGTCATGGGTTCTGATAGCTGTCTGTCCGTCAATAGAATCTCAACTGAATGGTAGAGATTATCCATAGATAGAGATTATAGCAAATTCTCGGCTCAAACTCTCTTTTTGTTTGGGGTTGGGTTAGAATTGCATACAATTATTGAATTGACCGCTAATTATAATAAAGGTATTATTTATTGGTTCGAAAACTCATATTTGAATAGTTGTTCTGAACTGAACACAAACATCATTGCATTGACTAAAGTTTTGCTCTGTGCCAGAGATGGCCAAGGGATGAGCCTATAAAAATACCCTAGGCGGTACAAAATTTCCTGACTGGTAAGTTTCGGACCCTCCACAGAGTTTAGCCATCACTGCAGGATCGGTACAGAATTATTAAACATTAGACTCAAACCTCCGAATGTATAGACGGCTGGAGTTGTGTTCACAACCAATATATGCAGTCAGACTCACACTCATTGGCCCCGCAATCAGATTCATGTTTACAGGTTTATAAGTCACACAAATTTTGAATAATGAAATTAATCACATAGACTACCTGTGCTACCTGTGCTACTTTACCTGTCCGGCAATGACCAAATGTAAATTTAAGTTAGTTTTGGAATCAATGTTAGAGTGAATTCAAATATTTATTTACGAAATCATTAGAAATAAACTAAAATAAAATTCAATTCTATTTGACTTCTAATCGATTTCTATTCGACTTCTATTCGACTTCTATTCGACTTCTATTCGACTTCTATTCGATTCGACTAATGATTTGATAACTATTTTCGAGTAAATCTATTCTCTCTTTATTGGACTTCCTTTTGAAGCTATGCTTAGAAGCGGTCAATTCGACCATATCTTCGATTATCTGTTCGTCTTCTTCGAGCGGACTCTCACTCAGGAGTGTCTCCAAAGCCGAGTACTCTTCGGGGGAACAGTTGGGGGCAATGAGTCTGAGGTACTGATCGATGGGAGACAACATTATGGCCTTTAAGTCAATTCTATTCAAGTCCTCCATTGCTGTCAATCTGTTTATAAGGCTCACTGTCTTCAGTCCAGTCCTCTGAGCGAACAAATAGCGGCACCGAATGGTCTCGAACTCCAGTTCCATGACTTTGGCGTTTCTGATCAACGGGTGCGGATGTAAATTGTTTTTGTCTTTTTTGTCTAAAAGCCATTCCAAGACTCGGAAACTCAAATAATGGTATTTCTTCAGGAAGTCTGTCCACGACTGCAGATAATAGCCATTGGGAGCGAAGACAAAGACTCGCCAGAAATCTCTGGAACCGCCTGTTATTGCCAACCCTTTTATGCAATTAATCCTGAATTCAATTGCATTGGCATTAATCAGAAGAAGTTTTGGTTCAATTCGGGAGAAGACGTGATTGAAGTCAACGGTCAGATCATAATCGATGTCTTCGGCATTCATTCGGTCCAATTGGTTGGGCCGAAGACGTGGAGGCCTGAGGTTGGAGTGCCAGCACTCGATGGTCTCTCGCATTACGCTGTCATTCAATTGGTTTTCTTCGATAATATATTTTCCAATACTTTTCAAAACGGAATCGATTTGTCTCTCATTGAAGTCATACTCAGAAAGCATTGAAACAACTCTTTTGATCTTCGGATTCAAAGACAATTCGTTCGGTCTTTCGATTCCATGCGAAGAACCAAACAAACGATTAATGCATTTATTTGAACAGAGTTTGGATGAAAGCAATCGACGAAAGGCTTTGAATGCCATTCAATTCAATCGGATTTGACTTTAATTAACGTAAGCTTTATATGAATTTAAGTGAAAAACATTTGTCATATGTTTTGTGTTTACGTTATGTGTATTCAAATTCATGTTATTTATGAATGCATTGAATCAAACGATTGAAACGATTGACAAAAATATTGAATAATTCAAACATTGGCTCAAAGACTGACAAACCATACAAACCATTAGATTCTTAATCTTCAATACGTTTGCAATAGTTTATCACAAATCGGATCCAATGTCTTCAACTCAGGAGTTCATAGTTCGAGTGCCCCGGTATTGACCACTGTTTATATGAATCAATGATAACGTAATTAATTATAACTTTATTTTATAATTGACTTTATTTCAATCGATTGTATGGTATGACCGACAGAGAGATCAACAAGAAGTTCAATGTCATGCGCTTCGGATCAGCTCTGAATGTGGAGCCAAACAAATGGAAATCGTGTCAAATGTATAGAGAAAGTGATCAAAAAGAGGTCAAAACCGATGCCACGAACGAGAGCCCAGAGTTCAAGGAATTCGGCGCCGGATCTGAGTTCGGCAAAAGACAGAGAGAGGAACAGAGGCGCAAGAAGTACCAGAGGAGGACCACTGGTGCACAACAGCCTTGGATTCTGAAGACCAGTGGAAAGCAGTCGAAAAAGTTTGTCCATTCAATCGAATCGTTGATTAAATAGATATTAATCCCAATCCCGTCCACAGATATAAAGGCCTCCGAGAGGGCGGTGTCTCAGAGAACGCCTCCTATTACGTGTTCTTCCAGGCCCCTGACGGTGCCTTCGAGGCCTTTCCGGTCAAAGAGTGGTATAATTTCACAACAATTCAAAGATACAAAGCTCTGACCGCAGAAGAAGCCGAAGAAAAGTTCGAGAAAAGAGATAAGATTTTGAACTACTTTTCGGTTATGATTAACAAAAAACGAAAGGACGAGGAAATGGGCGAAACCAGTGGTGAGGCCAAGGCTAAGGTCAAGAAGGAGTTGAAAGTCTCTGATATGGATGACTGGCATGACTTGGACTCAGAGGACGGCAGAAGTGATTTGGAAGAGAGAGGAAGCGATGACGACATCAAACCGAAGATCAAGAGAGAGAAGAAGGCATTGAAAGCCAAGAAGTCGACCACAAAGAAGAAGAAGAAGGGATCGGATGAGGACGAGAACGACAGCGAGCCTCAGGAGGAGAGCGACGAGGGTGACTTCGATGATAAGGAAGTGGACTATATGTCAGACTTGTCAGACGACTCGGATGAGTCAGAAACTGAGAAAATGGATAAAGAACTCAAAGGCGTTGAAGACGAGGACGCGTTGAGACAACTGGTCTTGTCTGAGGACGAGGACCAGGAGGAGGAAGAGAAGGCCGAGGAGGAGAAGAACAAGGAGGCAGACAGTGGACAGAATGCAGACAAAAACAATACAGAAGTGGACAAGAAGTCGAAGTTTAAGGACAAGTTAACGGGTAAGGCATTGAATGCAATACGTGTTCTATAATTTCACATTAAAAATGACCCCAAATAGTGACCGCCGGTGTTGAACAGTAAGACTGACTTAACCCTTAACTAGTTATAGTTCATAGCTTCCTATTGACACCGATTGACACAACAATACAGACTAAGGGTTCTCATTGTTAATCATATCTGTCTTTTGCCTGACCCCGAACCGCACCCATAGCCAACTTCGATTCGCCGCCGCCCTCTTCTTCCGACTCCGAGTCTGACGATCCGGATTCGGTTGATGTGAAGAAGTCGGCGCTTTTGGCTCCGGTCAAACTGGAGTCAGACAAAAGCAGTCGCGGCAGCAGTCGGTCGGCCACTCCTACGGCCAGCTTAGAGGCGAACACTTCGGGCAACGGGTCGACCAGTGACTCGAGTAAACTGAAGCGCAAGTTGTCTGCAATCGATTCGCCGAACATAAAGAAACCGAAGCTCTCGACCGACACCTCCGATGGCATCACCGAAGACGCGGTTCGACGCTATTTGATGCGCAAACCCATGACTTGCACTGATTTGCTCCAGAAGTTCAAGAATAAGGTCTCATTCAAAGGGGATTTGGTTCACACGATCGCACAGATACTGAAGCGATTGAATCCCGAAAAGCAAACGATTAAAAACAAACTCTATTTCTCTCTAAAACCGACTTAACTTTAGGACTCGTTTTCATTGATTTACTGATTGTTAGCATTATTTCTATTCAATTCCTAATTATATTTTATTCTATTCTCGACTCTAATAATCACTGAATAATTCAATTTGTTTATGATTTATACAGAACTGAATCCTTTATATGACATACTAAAGAGCACAGTGTTATTGCGGTCACCGGTAGGTACTGTAGGCACTGTTATAATTGTATGGCTATATTGGTCAGCACCTGTACACTACTTTTACACATTCCTGTGTCATCTAATCCTTTGAAATAATTGTAAAACAATTGTAAATATTATGAATAAATGGAGAAAATTGTTAATAAACTTAATTTATGTCTTCTTTTGGATCGGTTTTTGAGATATTTTTTGTTTCGATATTTTGTTTCTATTAATGAGTTTGAAATTCGCGTATTGTTTGTCAGACAGATATTGTGTGTGAAATAAAGGCTTTTCTGTGGCCTCGTGTGCGGCTAACTGTGTCTCTCGGTTGCACTGAGCAGCGCATTGCAGCCACGAGTCATCCATATATATGTCCTCATTAGGTCCGATGCCATTCCCCACACATGTCTCGTACATACAATTCAAATACTTTTCCATTTTATTCTTGGCTTTTGTCTGCAGTTGTCCTTCGCATGCATTTCGGCATTCATTCAAATATAAATCTAATTCCGATTCTTCACATCCGAGTTCACACCATTCGGTCCCTAATATGATGTGATCTGTAATAAAGATATCAATTATGCAATCAATTGTTTCTTTAGTTTTCATTTCATTATAGATTACATTCAGATATTTGTAAGAACACTAATAATACCAATGAGAGGAAAGACATTGAGTTTATGGCTATTATGCGGAAACTTATGTAAACTTATGTTTACTCAATCAGAAATTTAATTATTCAATGTATTGCAGGAAAGAATGTAATTAAATATTAAGCAGAGATTTAATTAACTAATTATATTGTCGACCAAACTATGTGTCCAACAGATTAATCACATGTCTTGAAAGTCTTAATCGAAGTGATTAATCGATACAATCCTTAAATTCCTTTTAAAATTCAGATATTTATAGATTAGAAAAGTATCAGAAAGTCTAACCATAGTTAGCGCGCAATGGAGTACAACAATGGGATTAGTGTGCAATCAAATTGAGAGTTGATTTATGAAAATCGAGTTAACATTGTTATACCGATCGCGCGAATGGTTT